>PVKZ01000218.1:968556-1130694 GCA_004027375.1 Macroglossus sobrinus
ACACAAAGAACACTTGATAAAGTTGGAGAGAAATATTTTTTGAAAATATGTCACCAGGCAGCTTGGGAGTAATTTAACAGAACCATCCTACAGGGTATGAATTTAACCTTTGATCTCTGAAATGAAGGTCAACAAATTTGTTTTTACTCTACATTTCTTATAACCAACTCAATGTTTGGGTAATCAGTTTCTAAAGAAGATGCTGTGTTTGCAGATAAGTGATACTTTTGCCCTGCAATTTTTAGCCACTTAACCCTCTCTTCCCTGAATTAAATTCTCCTCATCTTAACTTTTTTGTGGGAAAGAAATCTCAGAATTTAAGAACATGTAATATATTAGAAGGAGGAAAATGGCATACTGTTATTTGCAGGAAAAAAAAAAGTCCAACAAATTGTAGTTACGTTTTCCTTCTAGGAGATGAATATATGAAAGATAATGGTTTTTATCACTCACTCACTTGAAGTTTTCTTGCTAATCTCTACTATAAATGAGGTTATCAAAGTACAGCCCATAGGCTAAATACAACCCACTGCCTATTTTTGTGAATAAAATGTTATTGGAACACAACCATGCTCATTTATTTAGGTATTATCACTGGCTGTCTTTGGGACTTCAATAACAGAATTGAGTAGTTGCAACAGAGTAGTTACAACAAAGCTTAAAATATTTACCATTTAAGCCTTTACACAAAACCTTTGCCAACCACTTTAAATCAAAGAAAGAGGCTTGGAGTGATGACATCGTGAAACTATATCCTCAGCCCAGATACAAACATGGTATGGGGGTAAATGAGGATGGACACTGGTTTTAATCCAAATATTTACTTTGCAGAAGCAAAGTCTTAGAACAACATCAAGTCGATGAAAAGAACAATAGTTGGGTATGCATCGTAATGAGATATAGACATAGTAACTAAATTTATTCCTCTGATTCTCCAGCAGTCTATCTAATAAAAATATCCTACGGTAGAGATGAACCCAGAATCTTCAGCTAATGTCAGCCGTTTGGGAATAAGAGTTCCTTCTCTGCAGCAGATGTGTGGCTCAAAGTTCATCAAGAGTGCACTCGCAGAGAGCACAGCATGTGTTGTTCTGTTAGAGGATGAGCACTGGCCTGTCAGTGGAATAACTAATTTCATTAAAGGACATGGGGGAACAGTGGGGGTGGGGGAATAGGCTAGAACTTGGGAAAACCAGTTTTAACCCTTTCTGGGCATGACTTTATTTACTTTTTAAATAATGATAATTCTGTTTAAGAAATGCCTGTAAAATTTAAACAAAAAAAAAATGAAAAGTAGGCTGTAGCAGTCCTTGCCAGTCATCCTTCATGGGCAGCTGCCAGGAGGCTGATACACAAAGGCAATCATTGCATGCATGGCTATTTCAGTCATAGACACTTGTCATCTCTTGAAATTGCTCCACTCTAAAGATTCCAAATTCCACCCTCTGCTTTCCTGTCTCAGAAGTTGAGTGTATGGGCCGATGAGTATGAGCTCCTTCAACTTCCACATCCAACCCAAACTGCCAGGTAGTTATCTTAGGTTTGGATATTTTTAATTTCTCTTGAAATAAAGGCAGAGACCCATGCCTGGGCTTGTGCATTGTCATATTTCTCTCTGTCTTTAGGACACTGCTTTGTCATCTTCAAGTTCTTCTCTACTGATTCCGTTTTTCTAACAAACATGCTTGGGTCTCACTTGCCCTAAAATTATGAAAACTCAGAAAAATAAAACTAAAAATATCCTTTCTTCAACTTTGCTTTTTCCCTTTTGCTACTTGTCCAGCTTTCTTCCCATTCACTATCTATTAACGAGGATAGGACTAGGTTATAATAACATATAGCTCCTACATCTCAGTGGCTTGGCAAGAATTTATTTCTTCTTCTTGGCCACCGAAGATCAGGTGAATCTCCTCGAGAGTAGTTATCCTCTGACACAGTGACTCAGCAATCGAGGATCAATCTTTGGTTTTGTCATCTGTATGAGGAGGCCTCTTCCATGACCTCTGTGGCAGGAAGAGAGATTGAAAAATCAGGCACAGGCTTTTCACTGCCTCAGTCCAGAAGTGACCCACTTTACATTGTACTGAAAAACTATCACCTGGCTCCTCCCAAGTGCAAGGACCCTGAGAAGTATTATCTTTCATATGCCAGGAAGGGGAACAGAACCAGATATTGGTGAATATAGTAATGCTTTTCACAACAACCAAACTTCTGTAAGGAGGTGCCTATACTGCTGACACTACTTCCTCAGAGTTGACTCTCCGTCCATCCAACCCATATTTTCTAAAATCTGGCCTTTACCACCATTGCTCCATTAAAATTTCTGGGTATTTAAAAAAACTTTTTCTTACAATGACCTCCTAATTGTCTATCTAACTATATTTTCTGTGCTATTACCTCCCTGGTTTCTTTACAGAATTTGACCCAAATTTCAATGTCCTTCTTTCTGAATCATCTTTTTTGTTGTTGTTGTTTGTATGACATCATCTGCAGCATTTTCCAGCTCTTTCATGTCCTTTTCTAGGCAATTTTTCTTAGTCTCCTTCACTAATTTCTTTTTCTTCTGCTCAGCGTATGGAGTCCAGGCAGCTCATTCTTCTCAGCTTTAGAGTGTAATGCCCCAATTAATCCATCTATCCATCCCTTCCTCCAGATCTCAAACTGCACTTAACTTTTAGTGGGAATACAACCTGCAACTTTTAAATTAATATAAATTCATAGTCTCTCTGAAAAACTAACACTTCTCCTGACCTCAAAATATTTCTGTTAATGGAATTGTATTAGTTAGAACACCATGACTACAAGTGACAGAATACCTTCACTTAATTGGATAAAATATAAAGAAATTTACTGTCTTAAGTAATAAAAAGTCTAGGTGCTTCTCTTAGCTCTAGCTTGCTCTTTGGGTCAGTTTTGGCTTCTGTTGGCTCTTGTCATCATAGGTAGCTCCAGTAATAGCTCCAGTGATCATATTCAGATACATCAGCCTCCAAATAAGGAGCCAGCTCTTTATGTTTCTTTTTCAGAATGATGAAACCTGTTCCAAAATCTTCTTAACGACCTTCCCCTTGCTTTTTTTTTTTAAAAAAATAATAGCTTTATTGAAATATAATTTGCATATTATATAATTCACCTATTTAAGGTATACAATTCAATGACTTTTAGTACATTCATAAAATTGTGTAGCTATCATCACAATCAATTTTAAAACATTTTTACTGCACCCCGCAAAACCCCGGATCCATTAACAATCACTTCCCATTCCCCTCTTCCCCCAGTCCCTGACAACCACTGATTTACTTCTGTCTTTATGCATTTGTGGATTCTGAACTCTTTGTTTAAATTAAATCATGTAATATGTGGTCTTTAGCGTCTGGCTTTTTTCACTTAGCATATTTTGAAGTTTATCCATATTATATGATAAATCAGTATTTCATCCTTTTAATTGTTAAACAGTACTCCGTTGTATGGATATATCACATTTTGTTTATCCATTTGGGTTGTTTATACTTGTCTGTTTCATTTTGCCAAATATTTCACCACATGCTCATGCTTAATCCAATCATTGGCAAGAAAATGAAGCCACCTGGGTGTCTTGAACAAATCAATACTCTTCCTGCCCCCTGAGGCTGAGGATAGTGCATCTTCTCTGAAGCAGTGGCCATTTAGAGGATGGTGAATATTTGAACAAAATTGGAGGGAGGGAGGTGTTATGAAGAATGTAGGAGGAAAAACAAGTTTGCTACAGGCAACCACCAATACTTTAGTTTGAAACTGTGTTTCTTCTTTCTGACGGAGATAACCAATCAGTAGCCAAGTTTGTATATTTGATCTCTGCAGTTTCTCCTCTCTCCCCTTCCCCTCACCCTGAGGTATGCCCCTTCCTCCCAACTTCAAGCTCGTGTTACTTTTCATCTGTTTTTTTCCCAACAGCCTCTTGTTTATCCTAGTCTTTCTGTCACGTCCTGTTCCTCCTCCAGTCCATCTTACACTTGTTTATGAGAGCAATCTTTTCACAGAATGTATCTACTAATAGTAATATCACAGCCTCTGTTCAAAAGTCTTCCGTAGCTCCATTGCCTGTAAAATCAAGTCCAAATTCATCATTCACACATTTAAAGTCAGCTTCATTATAATTATAATTATTTATTCTTCTGAGTCACAAATTTTTTATGCAGTTTCTTTATGCAAACTTTACCTATTCTTTGAGACATCTCAAATAATATTAGGTAGCATTTATTAAAGTGTTGTTATGTGCCAGCCTTGTTTTAATACTCACTGAGATTATTCTCTTGATTTCTCACAAGAAGTCTATGAGATCCATATAATTATTATTATCCCATTTTAAAGGTAAGGAAATTGAGGCTAAGTACATTGCCCAAGATCATATAACCAGTAGGTGGTAGAGCTAAGATTCACATTCTGGCGATTTGATTCTTATGTGCCCCAAGAATTTTTCTTTATTTATTAAATATTATCTCCTTCCTGAAGCCTTTTCTGATCCTATCTCCTTTCCCTCCATCTGATCCCCCACCCACTACCCCAACCTCACCAATTGCAAATTCTCCTTTCTTTGTAACACATAGTATTTTCTTTATGATTTTTTAATTTCATTTCTCATATGTTGCTATAGACCTTGTTAGAATGGAGAGAAGAGAATTAGTAGTTATTGAACATTTACTATAAATTTTATAATCATTTATATACTTGTTTTTTTACCTTCTTCTCTTGCCCCTACTGGATCACATACTGGAGGGCACGCTTATAAATCCTCTTTTTGTATTCCTGATGACATCAATCACAATAGTGGTATTGGATGGAGAGCCTGGATGGGAAAGTATGATATTTGGAGAATAATGGGCTTCAGAGACACACAGATCTGACCGTGAATCTTAGCTCCTCAGTGTATCCAGTTGAATGACCTGGGCTAAGTTACTTAACTCTTCTGTTACAGCCTGAATTATAACCCCCTAAAATTCATATGTTGAAATCCTAACCCTCCAGTATCCCAGAATATGACTGTATTTGGAGAAATGGCTTTTAAATTTGTAATTAAGGTAAAATCAGGTCATGTGAGTGGGCCCTAATTCAATGTGACTGGTGTTCTTTTAAAAAGAGTTTAGGACACAGACATAGAAAACCATGTGAAGACACTGGGAAAAAGTTGGCTATCTGTAAGCCAAAGAAAGATTACTGAGAAGAAACAACCCTGCTGACACTTAATACACCCTCTGAGACTCAGTAGCCTCATCTATAAAATGAGCTTGCTGAAGGACTTAGTGGAACAAAATTCTTAGGACAGTGACAGGCACTCCTAGGTATAGCAACCAGCCAATAGCAATTTCCCTGTTGCTGTTATCCTAACATGATACCTCTCGGGATAGTCAGTATCAGGGTTGGGAGGGGCTTAAAGCTGAAACTCCTGACTGCTGGTAAGTAAGCAAGTTGAGATGAACTCTGAAAGTGCTAGTAGCTACAAATGGACAGATTCCAAAATCAAGTACTGGGCAGACAGAAATGGACTGGGAGCCAAGGACGCTGGTCTAGTAACAGAAAGCCTGTCACAAACAGAATTAAACAATAGGTTGTATTTGGACCTGCCAGTAAGCAGCTCAGGGTTGTATACAGGAGCTTGAAGGATGTCACAGAATTCTTTTTCCTTTCTCTTTCAGATGACTGGATTCCTTCTATACTGATTATGTTCTTCCACAGACTTCACATTTGTAAGATGTAACATCTTCAAGTATATCTTCATGTTTGTAAGAAGCCTGCAGAGACTCCAGACCTTCACTTCCTCTTAGTTTCTAAGGCTAGGAGGGAAAAGTTCATACTTCTTTTAATCACTCAGGCCAAATCGGAACTAGCTCTCTGTGGGTTTGATTAGCTTGACTAGGGTCACTGGCCCATCTCTAGACCATCTCTGTGGCCAAGGGATATGATCATCTTGTCAGTTTAGGCCTGGATCATGTGTGCCTCTACTAGACCTGAACCACCAGAGAAGATCTGAGGGAAGAACAGTGACTAGATAGTTGCCCCAAACAGATGGCCATCACACTCGTGAACACAGAGAGGTGGCTTTTAACAATAAAACCAAGAAATTTGTTCTCTCTCTCCTCTCTCCCTCTCCCTTTCTCTTCTTCCCCTACTTCCTTTCCTCCCTTTCTTCTCTTTCTCTTATTCTCCCTTCTTAAGTAGACTTCTGACTCCCTATAAATTTTGTGGTGACCTAATTCAAGTCCATTTTATGATCTAATCATTGATTTTAGAGGTGGTCAGTCTGCCAGCTGCTGCGGGACTGACTGGGGCAGGCCCCTTAGGGAAAGCAGTGGGGTCATCTTCATTTTTTGAATTACCCCTCTCTGGTAAAAAAGGGTTTAATGGCCTTCTAGAATCTATGTTCCCACATTCTAAGTTCCAGGATTGAGTAGACTCGATTCCAGGTGTCACTGTTATGTGAGACATTCAAAGAGATACAATAATAATAACAATGGCTGATATTAAAGGAGCCTCTACTACGTGTCTGGCACTGTGGCAAGTCCTGTACG
Source organism: Macroglossus sobrinus (assembly GCA_004027375.1). Lineage (NCBI taxonomy): Eukaryota > Metazoa > Chordata > Mammalia > Chiroptera > Pteropodidae > Macroglossus > Macroglossus sobrinus. The sequence goes on from PVKZ01000218.1 coordinate 975,102, forward strand.
TTCTGTAATTTCATGTCATCCTTACCACAACCTGTGAGTACTCCCATTTTACTGATGCGGATACTGGGGACTAGAGGGGGTAAGCAACTTGCCTGATGTATCACAGGCAGGAAGTGGCAGAACCAGAATTTCAAACCAGGTCTGCTTGATTCCAAACCCCTTCCTCTTTACCTCTCAGCCCTTCCACGCCACCTCCACAGTTGGCAGGCCTGCTTGGACTGCAGTCTGCAAGCAATTAGCAAAAGCAGTCTCCAGCAAATCCAAGAAACAATCCAATCTGTAAAAGGGGAGGGGAAAGCCATCTTAAAAGAGAAGCTTTTTTCCTCCCCAGCTGGTTGAAGGGGAGCAGTTTGCCACAGGCTGCTGAGGGCAAGGAAGGGGCGGAATGCTCACTGAATGTTCATTCTCCCAATTGTTTTTCTATGACATTGAGCTCACACTCCAGGGAAAATGCAGAGCCTGAATTGAAATGTCGTTTAAAGCCATTCAGCCAGAGCTTTAAAAGAAGCTTTGTTGGTGAAAATTTCTTTACTGTCCTGACTCTCCCTGGGTTGCCTGAAAAAGTATAGGATAACTAGTTTACTTTGAATTTCAGATAAACAACAAATATTGGTTTAGTATAAGTGTGTCCCATGCAGTATTTTGGATACACATATACAAAAACATTATTCATCGTTTATCTGAAATTCAAATCGGACTGGGCATCCTGTATTTTTATTTGCTAAATCTGGCAACCCTGCCTGGGTTTCAAGAAGCCTGATCCCTTCTTCCTTGCTGCCCAACAAGATGCCAACAGGTTCTGTCATGCTTCTGAAGGAAGTGAAATATAAAGGCTCCTTCCAGAAGCAGCATGCTTATGCCTACTCTATCCTATTCTTTTAAGAAAACTTTTTTTTTTTTTAATAATGTGGGCTTTGTAAATAATGATAACTGTGATAATAATAATCCTTTCAGGATCTGGGAAATTTCTTGAATATTTGGCGGGAATCGATTTCCACTAAAGTTCCTGGAAACTGCTCAGTGCAATTTGTATTTAATAAAGAGCAGTAAGCACTGCTACCACAGCGTCTTGTGAGAGCATCCCATAGAGGATGTGGGAGAGGGCCCTGACCTCCTTGGAGTGGAGGCCTCTCCATGGTAATTAAGGTTGAATTCTAAGCTCCTTAGGACCAAGTGACAATGGAGGACCCGATGCAGGAGAGGGAAATAGGAGGATTAAGAAGAAAAAGAAGGCAGGAGAGGGAGGAAGCTTTAGTGCATATTCAACATGGTTTTCTCTCTTGCAGCGATGCCTGCTTCTCTTTCAGTTCTAAGTCCGAGAGCACATTCTTGGCATTGACACTCTCCTACTTGGACCCTTCTCTTTTCTTGGTTCTTGGCACAGTGAACTTGGCCATTTGCTGCAGTGATGGCCCATTCTGGGGAGTGCCCCATATAACTAGCAGCAGACCAGCTGTCAGAGGAGCCTCTTCAAAAGGAAAGACGCCCTGGGAGGGAGAGTATTTGCCAAGCAACTAAGTGTCCCCATGTTTCCAGGTGTTTAGTATATGTTTGTGGGTATGCACAGCGGGGAATACAAGGCTCCATTGTGTTCTGCACTCTGAAGTTGGCTGAGGGCCTGGTAGCCAGGGTGGGTCACGATTCACTCTAACTCAACACATTTTTATTGAGCGTCCAAGTCCAACACCCTCTGTTCAGCTTATAGGAAATGTAAAGATAAGACTGATCCCTGCTTTCAAGGGACTTCAAATCTAATCAGGGATAATGCCAAGAGACCACAACATAACATGCATTGCAGAAAAGTATCCTCTGTGGGGTAAAAGCCCAAGTTTTTGAGGTGTTTGAGAGAGTGAAAGCATTTGCTTGCAAGAGAGATCAATAAATGTGTAATAGAGGAAGTGGTATTCAAGATGAGCTTTTCAAGATGGGTGAGATTTCATTCGGTTGGGCATAGAGGGGAAGACATATTTGACAACTGATGTTTTATTATGATTCACATAGAAATAAGTCCACCCTTAATATAGATTTAAAATGAAGTCCAGGGGTAGTGTTCCAAGCAGACAAGCATATTTATTATAGTGCTTCCTCACCTTGGAGCAGCATTATTGGTGTCAATGAGTGCCATGGACAGCTAAAAGCAAACACCGAGCCCACGTGCCAGACATTGTGTTGTGTGATTTACATATAACATCTTACTCAATTCAAATGAATGACAACTTCTTGGATAATATTATGATCTCAATTGCAAGATTAAGAATATGAGAGTTAATTTATACAAATCCTTATCCACCAGATTCAGGCATTTTTCCACTGCTGTCACAAAGCTATAGGTCTATTTTTTTTCCTCCCAGTTTTTTTTTTATTGATATACAATTTTTGTCAATGTGTAGATTCAGTAGAAATGACCAATATGGACTAATATACAATTAATTACTCTTTTTTTCTCTCTTTATTTATACTGTAAATGTATATTGTAAGGGTAGACTCCTATAGAAATAAATTTCACTAAAATGTATTTTTGGATTTGTGCTCTTATTATCACTGTGGGCTGATGTGTATGTAAATATAACATATTTGCTTCACTAAGAAATTATGGATAGTAAGTTTTTGGTAGTCCCTGATCAATATTTAAATTTTTTGATTTTTAAATAGCTACTACCTTTTTACAATTTTTCGATCTTTAAGTATTTGTGTGATTCTTACTATTCAACACCTGTATTAAGTTAAATACTCAATTAGATATGGCAAGGTTTCTAAAATATTTTGTGGAAACTGTGATATAACATTGTTTGAAAATGGCTGGCTTTTGCCTGATTGTGTCATAAAGTTCTGGAGAAGAAAAGGCCCTGGATCCTTTAAGAAAGAGGGGTAAGCGGGCGGGGGTGGGGGGCGGGGTTGGCAGCCTGTAAATACTTTTGATACTGTCCTTGGCAGAGAAACTGCGTTCCAAGTCAAGGAAGTCTGATAAAGGGGGAAGAAGCAGAGCTCTGAGCTGGCTTTCTGGGGGCCTAAGTAACCATTTCCTGATTTAGGAAAAAAGGTCACAGGGAAACATTACTATATAGGTCCCGATGGTTTAACTTTCTTTTTAGCTAATTTTCAAGGGATTGAAAGATTTTTTTTTTTAACATATCAGAAAAAGGAAGTGATACCCTTGAAAGCAGCTCTCTAGATACAAAGAGGAGAAGGCACCTAGGTAAATGGTTGCCTTCTCTCAGGAGGGCTCAGCCAGATGCAAAAGACAATTGTGCAAATGAGCCCTCTGCCAAGACCTCAGACAACTTATTTTCCTCTCATGTCAGTTTCTCCATCCAGTAAACAAATTATGCTATTATTTCATAGAGTTGATACAAAAATTCATTTATTCGAAACATAGGTATTGAGTACCTCCCATGTACCAGCCCTCTGCAAATAGAACAGACAATTCCTGCCTCAATAGAGTGATAAATGAGAAGATGCCTGCGGTGTCAACCATGAGTCAATACATGCCATGAGGGAGGCTATTGTCTTAATTATGAGAAGTGCAAGCATCTATAAACACTCATCTCCCAGGCTTCTCCTGGGAGAACACCCCCATCTGAAGCAGTGGTAAGCAGAGTGAACTTAGAAGTTCTAAAGTTTAGGCAGACTCTCAAAACAAGCTTTTCTTAGGTCTGGAAATAAGATGGAGCTGGGCAAGTGGTCATTGGTAACAGCAATGTTTTATGAGGAAAGGTTCTAAAATTATATTTCTAGGGTTGGAATTCTTTTTCTAAACTTTCCTGTATTAGTTAAGTGTTCAAAAATGTCAGTAGTTAATGAGTGGTTAAGTCATATATATGAATACTTTTAACAAAGTTAATTTTTTCTTTTATTCTTTCTTTGCTTTTTATCCTTTCCTTCCTCCTTCCCTTCCTTTCTCTCTCCTTCCCTCCTTCCCTCATCTTCCTCTCTTTTTTCCTTTCTCTTTCTTCCTTTCTTTCTCTTTCCCATGCTCTGGCTCCCCTTTCTTTCTTTTCCTACCTTTCCTTCCTTCCTTCCTTCCTTCTTTCCTTCCTTCCTTCCTTCCTTCCTTCCTTCCTTCCTTCCTTCCTTCCTTACTTCCTTCCTTCCTCAAATTATAACACAGAGGTGAAACTGCATACTTAGTCTTTTGAGTGTCCAGAAAACAATACAAACAATTTCCTGTGAACCTAGCATAGGAAAGAAAGAACATGGGCTTTGGGAGTCAGGCCAACTTTCTGTGTGCTTCCAGCTCAGGCCGTAGGAACTATGACCACAGGAACTTGGGCAAGCAAATGGCTCATTCTCCTTGTACTACAAGAATTGTGAGAAACTGTGATTATGTCATGGGTGATTATGATCATTAAATTAGATAGCCAAGTGAAAATGCCCAGCATAGTACCTGACATAGAATAGCTCTTTAGTAATAATCAGTCTCTACTTCCTCCCACACTCCCTCTCTCTTTCCTTTCTTTTTTCTTCCCCCCCCTCCTTTCTCTTTCCCATACTCTCTCCTCTCTTTTTTTCTTTTTTTCTTCCCTTCCTTTCTTCTTTTCTTCCTCCTTCCTTCCTTCCTTCCTTCCTTCCTTCCTTCCTTCCTTCATACTTGCCTTCCTTCCTTCTTTCCTTCCTTCTTTTTTTTTCTTCCTCTCTCTTTCCCATGCTCTCCTTTTCCCCTCTTATTTTCTTCCTTCCCTCCTTTCCTACAAAAAGCATCAAGACTATATCTTGTACTCTGAAAAGCCTCACTAGTTTATCTACAGAGGATCTTTCATAACTAAGGCTCCTTCATTTACTACAGAAATGGCTGTCAGGCCTATTAGAAATTTGTTATCTCTGACAGTCAACAGAAAACATCACTGTAGTTTTGCAATATTTGTAGTAATATTTATATACTTGTTATTTTATTTTACTGCATAAAACACACTACTCCTTCTTAAATACTGGTGTCCAAAGCTGACTTGAGACCACAAACAAGATCTTCTAAGACAATATTTTTTCCAAGTACAGGCTATTAAAAAGTAGCAGAGAATGATGCTTTTTTGTGTACTGCAACTTTAGCTGCTGTATGGTATAAACCAGATTGTATTTCTAATATCTATCAATGAACAAATTGAACAGTCAACAAACAGTTACTGAGTGTGTGTTTTATGAAATTCATGTTGGATCCTGAGGGAGTTACCCCCCTAAAATTTAAGTAAATAAATATTAAGACAGAATTTTTCCCTTTGAGGACAATAAAGTTGAGGAGATGACAAAAAAAATTAATGAACAATTCAAAGCCAAATGACAGTTGTTTCCCCAAAAAATGATAAAGGAGAAAGTATTGGGAAGGCTTTGTGAAGAAAGTTGTTTTTTCAAACACAGGTAATGTTTAGGTAATTCATTTTCTAAAACTTATACAATGACAAACTAGGGATAAATGTCTTCCTAACAACTTCAGCTGCCATGTGGTATAAAACAAACTGTATTTCTCATATTTATTAACTAACAAATTCATCCGTCAACAAACATTCTTTGAGTATCTGCTTTGTACAAGAACCCAGTCTGGATTTTTTAAAATTTGCTTTTAATTTTGGAACTTAATGAATTTCAGCACATATGTATTGAATATTTCAGGACAGAATTTCAACCTCTGTAATGTTCTGGGAGAAGCTGAACCCAACTTCTGAGAACCAGCCTCCTTCCCACTTCACAGAGCCTCAGAAGCTATGCATTCGGCATCCTCCATGGCCAGATTTGAAAGCCCGAAGTGCAAGAATAATGGCATTCTGCTGAGCCCTTCTCCACTCATGGGGACTTTGCATCTGAGTAAAAGGGAAGTTGAGGCTAGGAGCCTGATAAATGTTCAGGGGCTACTTCCTTAAAAAGCAAGCAAAGTTCCCTACATCAGACAAGAAGATTACTTTGGTTTAGAAGGAACTCATGTACAATAACCTGGTAACTCCCAAAGTGAAAATATAGACTTGCTCCTTGTTCATTTCCAGGTACACTAGACCTGAACCATAAAAGAGTTTTGGCTCATTAGAAAGGACAGATTATTGGGCATGCTGTGGAACCACCCATGTTTTATGAGGCTGGGAGTGGGTTACACAAAGTGCCACAGAGCAAGAAAGAAAGATGTTTGGCAATATTTTTCTGCTTAAACCTCTGAGATTGCAAGGGTTTTCTTAGCCCTGTGGAATTCTTCTAACTGCCTGGGGATTTCTAGGTTTCTAAGAAGCTTGAGGTGGTTGTTAACCTAATACACAGTTGAAGGGAGCCAAGACAGCCTTTCTATGCCAGCTGTGTGGTAGGATGTCTTCTTAAAAGGTTGTTAAAAATCAGGCGTGTAAGGGAATCTTTCTACCTTGAACTGGGGCCTCTGAAACTGGGTCAATGGTTCTCATCCTCATCTTCCTGCTTGCTTTGCTGAAGCACAGTGTAGGCAAATAAATATCAATAAATGGCTTAATGATTTTCATAAGGCTCCATATTTTCAAGGCAAAGGGCTCTCCTGAAATGTTTGATCTACTCCATATGAATCTGTTTTCCAAATGGCCAGCACATGTCGAGACCCGCCATCTTCTGGGTTACAGGAAGATGCCTTTGATGGGTAAACCGCAGAGTAACTAAACTCTTTTCAAGTCTCTTTCAAAAGTTCCTTTGTCCTGCTGTGGATCTTGCCACTTGGATTGAATCAGTAGAAGATTGCTCCTGGCAAAAGGATCTAGTACATTTTCCCTCCAATCCAGGTTTGATCCCTGGGTAATGACATCTGTAATTGATCTCCCAAAGGTTGAAGTTTAGGCACCAGTCAATTATGAAATTATCTCCAAACTCTAGCTGGGTCACTCATTCTTTCAAGCCCTCGCTCCCCAACTCACACCTGAATGAATTTCCTTAAAGCCAAATGAAGTCATCATCATTCTCAACCATCTTGGGGAAGATTGGTCTTGCTATTGAGAAAACTTCTTGGCAGCTGCCTGATGCTGCCTTCCGCAGGATATTACTGCTTCGGAAGTGGCCTTTCATGTTTTACAGTCTTGTCCATTCTTTTCCTAGGCTGAGTAGAATGGGTAGAAATATTTAGCCAGTGACTTTTTTTTTTTTTTTTAACACTTTGCACATACATAGTAAAATTGTGATTTGGGTTGGCTTGTTTCTACAGATTTTGATACATACTCAAGTCATAGCATAATGAGTGAAAGGTACATGGATATTATCAAGTTGAGAGGGCAAACTGGAGAAACGAAGAGGGAAGATGAAAACAATTCTGGTAGTTGCTAGCATGCGGATGATTGCTTTTGACACATAGGCTTTGTTGAAGACCAAAATATTATATTTTGTAGTTTTCTATAAAAATTGAATCTATTGTAAACAAAACTTAAATTTTAATCCAAAAATATAATAACTAGTTATAAAAAGATAAAATATATAATAGAGCAAGATTTTAAAAAATTAAAAATCTTTCCTCTTCGATCTATTTCCAATATTAAAAAAGGTTGTTTTTATCACTAATATTGCCATAATTAGGCCCTTCTTAACTCTAGCTTTACTATATACTTCCAAGATACCTTTTGTTTTTTCTTAGCTACTATGATTCTGGGTAAACAAAAGCCTTAGCTCCTTACTTAATCATACACTGTGTAAACTGCTGGTAGCTTTTGGCTAGTTTAGTAAACATTTATGCAAGTGGTGACTCTTCGAAAGGCCCCAATCTAGAAGCTTCAAAAACTGATAGTATTTTTCTCTCTCTCCTGACATTAACTGAAATCCTGTGATGGCAAAGCCCTTATTCAGGCTGATACTCAACTTTCTTAAACAGCTATTTTCGCCTCTTGCAAGAGATCCTTGCTAATTTTCAGACAAACCTTCAAACCACATTTTCTATTTTGATTAATTGAACTATCATCCACACAGCCACCTAGTTCAGAAAGCTAGTAGTTGTAACAGACTCCTGTCTTTTCATTACAACCCTTCTCCCATACACATCCAGTCAATTACCAGCTTCTGTCAGTCTTTTCTTTTAAGTATTGCTAAAACCCACTTCTCCATCTTTAATACGTGGGGACTGTTCTCCAGTCCCAGATGTCTGGATCTCATACCTGGATTTGTTGCAGTGACCTCCTAATTTGTTCTCTGCCTCCACAACCTTTCTCTTCTCTTCTATTCCATTATTTTCCTTTTATATACAAAGCTTAAATTGTTTTTACCTGAATTAAATTTAATAGCTAATAAGTTAGAGAGCTATGATTAAAACTAGTTGGCAAAGATTTTTTTAAAATGACTAACAGAATTTTACTGAATGTTTTCTATTATCTATTTTAATGTCAATGTGATAAATTACATGATTGATTTTCTAATGTTAAACAATTCTTGCATGCCATATAAAATATATTTCATGATATTTATATACACAGTCATTTTGGATTTCTTGCTAATATTTATTTAGTAATTTTGCATCACTGTCTATATGTGAGATTGATTCTTATTCTTTGTCTGGCTTTGACATCAGGGTTATAATGACTTTATAAAATATGCTGAGTTTTCTCTCATTTTCTATTTCCTAGAATGCCTATTTGTAAGGGGTAAGTATTTCTTCATCAAATTTTTGGAAAAAATTGCCTGCAAATTTTCTGGAATTAGTACTATTTGTGGTATATTTTTGACTGTTGAGTTAATTTCCATCGCTCTCCATTCTTACCAGTTATAGGTTAATTCAGTGTCAATTTCTTCTCCAGTTAAATTACATAATTTATGCCTTCTAAAAATTATCCAGTGTATTTAAGGTTTCAAATATAATGGCCTAAGTTATTCATGTGATTCTCTTATGATTCTTAAATATTTAGTTTTTCTGTTTCAATGTCCCTTTTCATATATAGTACTGTTTATTTCTGCCTCTTAAAAAAAAAATCAATCATGCCAGGAGTTTGTCTATTTAATTACTTTTTAAAAAACAACCAGCTTTTTATTTTGTTGATCAGATGACCAACCATTCATTCTTGACACCACCACACGAGTAGCTTTTCAGAAACTCAAATCTACTTTTCAACATCCATCAGTGGCTCACCACACCCCCTCCTAACTACTTCACCAGTTCATCGCTCCACACTTAGCCCTCTCCTCCGTCAGTATCAGATTCCTTCTAGATCCCCAAATGTCAGCTTATTTCTTGCTCTATGTCTTTGTACAGACTTTTCTTTTTTTCTTCCATTATCCACTTGGTTTAAGTCTTTAAATTCCAGCTCAAGTTTTCCTCCTTTTCAGCTTTTCCTGACCCCTTTTTTCTTTCTGTCTTTCTTTCTTTCTTTCTTTCTTTCTTTCTTTCTTTCTTTCTTTCTTTCTTTCTTTCTTTCTTTCTTTCTTTCTTTCTTTCTTTCTTTCTCTCTCTCTCTCTCTCTCTCTCTCTCTCTCTCTTTCTTTCTCTCTCTCTTTCTTTCTTTCTTTCTTTCTTTCTTTCTTTCTTTCTTTCTTTCTTTATCTATCTAGGCAATTTTTTCCTCCTCTGCACTGTTTTTGTGCCTTGCACATATTTCTCTTTTTTCCATATAGCATTGCATTTTAATTCTGTGTCTGCCTCCATTTCTAGACTAGGAGACCCTTGAGGGTAGGTAAAATCTATTTTTCATTTTTATTACTAGCACTTTTAACTTATTTCTCCTATCTCTTATCTTTTCTTTTTCAAGCAAGAAAGATGAAACAGAAAAAAGATTACATTCTGTTTTTTTCCTCTATTTTAAGAGAAGTTGGCATTCAGGCCTTCTAAGATGCTAAGTTAACATCCCTTTTTCTTCAAGATGCTCTTAACATTGAATCACCTATTCTCTAACATCTTGAACTTTCCACCTTCTTAAGCCAATATTGTCCTATTATGATATCCACACGATTATATGTCTGGATATCTCTATGCATTTCAAATATCAGACCAGAATTTAATCAAGTTACATAATGTCTTCTTCACAGAGAGTTTATTTATAAACATATGCACTATTTAATTAAAAGGTATGATAAGATTTCATGACCAACACCACTACCTTCATATTTAGACAAATAATTACAAATAGGTAATTCAAAGAAACTTCTATTTTAGCTCATAGTTTTTTCCTCCAAGGAACTTAAACTTTATGATAGTCAACCTAGATATGAATACAAAAAAGAAGATGCTATTGAAAAGAGGTGGTTAGTGGTTCTTAAACATGAGAGTTAAGAAACCTAGATTTGAATCCCAGTTCTACCACTTACACATCAAACTGGACTTTAAGCAGGTGAAGTTTCATCAGTAAAGTAGTGATAATGATATATGAGCCACCAGGTTCTCCTGAGGGTTAAATCATAAAATTTGTGGGCAAACGCCTTGCACATTGCCAGGAACACAATGATACTAAATTTTTATTTAACTTGCAGGATGAGAAATCACAAATGTATCTACTGTGCAAATGATAATTTTGCATTGACAACATTATTACTGAGGCATTCAGTGTCAGCCTAATTAAAGAAAATCCCACTTTCCTCGAGGCTCTGTTTGCTTTCTGAACTTTTCGGTCTGGAGCAATACCCTTTGCTAATCCATTTTATTTTCATTGTTTTAATCAAAGGACAATTAATCAGACACTGGGATTTGGGAGTCTTGAGTTCCATTTTGGGCATGCACAGTCTGGTGACCTTGGACAATCGGAGGAATAATGTTCTTTTGTGTATATTTTTTGCATTGCCCTGAAGGCAAAGTAGGAGTCCTATTCCTTTTTTTTCTGCCTGCTCAGCACTAACTTGGCAATGCCTCTTACCAAAAATCAGGACGTCGATACTTTAATTCAAAGAAAAATCCAATTCATGTAATATCTTTTTCTGTCTATGAACTGTGGGGGAAAGGCAAGTAACCAAGCCTGAATGTTCAGCGAAAAACATTTGCCAACATCCATTTAAAGTAATAGTCTCTCCTCAAGGCCAGCAGCTATTTAACTGACACTTCATTTTACTGTTGAAAAAAAAAACTTTTCTGTGTTTTCTATCTCTACCTGAACTGCTTGGTAATTGAAAGTCATTTTGCTTCTCCAATCACCCTAGGCAGCTACCTAGATATTACCCATCCACTTTGCTACCTAAATCAGGGATTGAGTAAAAGTCCCTGAGGGAAGCGTGAATAACCAGCAGCTGTGTTTGGCCCGGCCAGCTGAATTTCAGCCTGCTCCTTGGCCCAACTCCAGGACTGATAAAGCCTCTGCTAAATTGAGATTTCCCCAGCATTTATGAGTAAAATGGAAAGATTGCTTTCTTCTGTTCTGATGGCCTCTCCATGTTCTTTGGGCCGGTTAATTTGTTTTGGGAGGAAGAGAGTGAGGGGGAACTAGGCCTGATCCGGGGTCCACATGCTTCCTTCTAGCTTGCCTATAGGTCAGCAAATGCTGATCTATATTCCAATGACACATACCAGATCTGAGTAGGACATAACTTCCCAGGGAGCTGCCCAGCCCTCTTCCTCCTTTTTCCTCAGCCAAGAGGGCAGCCAGATCTGTACACCAAATTTTCTGTTATTAATCTGATAGCATGACAGGGCCAAGGAAGGGCCAAACCCCCCACAGCATGCTCCTCGCTCCACCCTACACTGCTTTCCTTCCAGGGAGTGCAGCAGCAACCAGAAGGGTGCAGAAAAGTCGATCCCTCTTGAGTTTATTCAAATTTATTTCTTTCTAGCCATTGTTTTTGGAATGCTTTGCTGCATTTCTTAAAAGAGGGCAGATGGCAGAATCTGGAGGTGTAAAATGGCTACAAAAAAACAAGCTGATTCAAACAGAAGGAATATATATAAACCCTGCTGGATCATCCTGATATTAATCAGGAGAGTTGGCTCTTTTTTTGTTTGTTTGTTTCCCTTCCAGGACATTTAAAGTTTTCATGCTTCCCCTTCCCCACTTTTAAAAGAAGGACATAATGTATAAATGGGTCACTCTGAGGACTTTGGCATTCATTTCGAGGTTGAACCAAATCAAAAGTCTTTAGAGCAAGACCTTTCACTCTGAGTAGATGGAGGAAAGTGAAAATGGAACTCCCATAGAGGAAAGCTGAATCTGGGTAGTCAGGGTTGGTGCTATCCAAAGTACAAGAACCATGCCTAAAAGAGATAATTTCAAGTTGAGCTGTGGTTTACCACAGTGTCCTTGTGATCAGTTGAGTGGTCAGATGTCAGGGGTGACTGAAAATAAGTTCATTTTCCCACAGTGAAAGAAAAAAAGAGGGGGAAAAAAAAAGAACAGCTTTGCCTATACAAAACAAAAATACTTGCACATTTCAGAGTTTGGCTGGAGCAGGCTCGAAAATGTGACTTTTGCGAAGAAAGCTGAAGAAGAAACAACAGTTATTGCTTTGATTAGCATAACACTTTACCCAATCCCCCACCCTTAACCCTAATGATCACAAATAGTCTTTCATGGTGTGATTGCTCTGAGCAGTGTTCATTCGATTTGAAAGATCTGAGATCTTATGTGTTTATGTTATCATGTTTCTGGGGGAAGAAGAGAAAGAGTCATAGAATAATCTCAAGTGAAGGGCTTGGGGATCATGCAACAAGAGCTTAAGAGCTAAGCACTTCAACCTACAGAGCAACTTGGCTTTTTGGTGGTGGCAACAGCAGAGACACCTTTTCCTGCTTGTGTGTGCGTGGGAGGGTTCTGGGATTCAAAGCGTTAAAATGTCATCTGCAATGGGAAAAATGGCCTAACCACAAATTCATCCTGTGTTGGCCTAGTTATGCGTTATTGTGTGTATAATTTTTTTTTCTTTTCAAATACTATCCTCTTTTATGATTTCATATCCTGAAATGGCTCCATTCTAATTTAGTGAGAGGGATTCCATGGTTTACCACCCAGAATGGGGTGCTTTCTTCCATCCCATATGCCAGAAAAGCAATGAAAGTATCAAAGGTGAAAACCCAGAGCATCCAATCACTGATTGGAAGCTCAGAGGATTGATTTGGAAATTATACATGAGGCAACTTGAAATCCCACCATCCTGATGCCTTTTCTTTCTTTTTGTCTTTCTGTTTATAACCATGCGTCATTATACGATCTCCCCTATCTCACTGAGTCTGCAACACCTTGAGTGGTTCAGTGGCTGTAAAAGCCCTTGCTGACTTTATTTTGGCTGAAATTTCAACCCACATATGAGAGAATTAAGCTAAAACATCAGAGTTAATGGTGTGCCTCTGTGCAGTGGTAGCAGATCAGTAGAAAAAGGTGACATCATGGCTATTCCAGGACTTCAGGTCTGCAGTGCAAAGTGGCTTCCCTGCTGTACATTAGAGTCAGAACCTGGATTCAAGACAAAAACAACTCTCCCTTCCCATAAATATCTACTCTGGGGCTCAAAAACATTCTAAGTGCAACAGCTCAGAAACAGTCCTTTCCTTGGAGACACATCTGATTTTCTAAATCCAATCACAAACTTTTTAATAGCATGCCATGAACCTCTCAGCTCATTATTTCTCTTCAAAGCTCTCCAGTTTGCCAGCTTAGAGCCTGTGAAGTGTTGTTTGATGATGTGCTGCACCATAAATAAACACATAGGACATGCTAAAATCCATCCTTTACTACTTCTGGCTTTCCCACCAGGAATACTGCCAGATAATCAGGGATGCATGATTTGCAGCAATTACTCTGAATTGAAGAAATTTTTTTTTTAAAATGTGTCCAGTGCAGGTAATATAACCAGTTTATCACATTTACATAAATCTCATTTTTTTCTCTTCTCGTTTCTTCTCCTCTTTTCTCACCCCAATCTCACGATCAGAACCTTGTAAGCAAAGAGGGTCCGTATTCCTAAATATAGACAGACTCTCTAAAACAGCAGTCGCAGCTTGAACCATTCCTTATGGCAGGAAATCAAGGCATTGGATAATTTACCACGTCTCTAATGCCCAGTGTTCCCTCTGATGTTTTGAAGTTGTGAGCAGACAACCATTTTACATGTGTAACCAGCCATGAAGGTTAGTGTACAGAATGGAGGTTAGTGTTATAATCAGATAAAGCTCACACAAGCTAATCTGACATGTGTTTTGACTAACTTTTTTTTTACTCTATTATAATTAGGCAAAAACGATAAGCAGTTGACCCAAATAACTGTCATTAGTATTGTTTTGTTGAAATTATGGTGAGATTAAGATGATTTGGGATCAGGGATATAAGAACACTTGAATCCTATTCTCAGTCAGCCTCATTTACCTATATGCAGAGAGAATAATTGCTTAAAAAGCAGTTCTTATTAATACCCAGGTCTGTGGACACAAAGGCCCCTGCATGCCCCGAGAAAGCATCACTAGAAAAATTATTAAGTGAAGTATGTTAAATCTTGGTACATAATAACTTCATTAGGGTTCTCCAGAGAAACAGAGTAAATAGGGTTTATAAATACATATATTTATTTATTATAGAAATTTATTTATATAGAATTTATTATAGGAATTGGATCATGTGGTTAAGGAGGCTGAGAAGTCCCACGATCTGGCATCTGTAAGCTGGAGAACGAAGAAAGCCAGTGGTATAATTCAGTCTGAGTCCAAAGGCCTGAGAATTGAGGGGGAAATGATGTAAATCGTGGTCTAAGTCTGAGAGCCAGAGAATCACTGATGTCGGAGGGCAGGAGAAGATGGATGTCTCAACTCAAGCAGAGAGCAAATTTGCCCTTTCTTTGCCTCTTTGTTTTATTCAGGCCTTCAATGAATTGGATGATACCCATCTGTATTAGCCAGAGTGATCTTCTTTACTTAGTCTGCTGATTCAAATGCTAATCTCTTCCAGAAACATCTTCAAAGGAGCACCCAGAAATAATGTTTTTCCAGCTATCTGGGCTTCCCTTAACCAAGTCAAGTTGATGCATAAAATTAACTAACCATCACAGTAAGTACTTGTGGTAGATAGAATCTTTGGCTCCCCAAAGATGTTCACATTCTAATCCCCAGAATTTGAAAATATGTTGTTATATGGCAAGAAGGAATTAAAGTTACAGTTAGAATTAAGGTTGCTAATCAAATGACCTAAAAATAAGATCATTCTGGTTACATGGGTGGGCCCAATATAATCACAAGGGTTCTTTAAATGTGGGAGAGGGAGGCAGACGACTCATTGTCAGAGTGATGTGATGTGAGAAGATTCAACCTTTCATTGCTGACTTCATAAATGGAAGGGACCACGAGGCACAGAATGTAGGCAACCTCTAGAAGCA
Organism: Macroglossus sobrinus; assembly: GCA_004027375.1. Lineage (NCBI taxonomy): Eukaryota > Metazoa > Chordata > Mammalia > Chiroptera > Pteropodidae > Macroglossus > Macroglossus sobrinus. The sequence continues at coordinate 990,279 of PVKZ01000218.1, forward strand.
GCAAAAGGCAAGACAACGGATTCTCACCTAGAGCTTCAAGACAGAAACACAGCCCTGCTGACACCATAACGGTAGCCCAACAAGACCCATTTTATTCTTTTCTTATTTCAAGAACTGTAAGATGATAAATTTGGGTTGTTTTAAGTTACTAAGTTTGTGGTAATTTTTTACAGCAGCCATATAAGACTGTTACAGTGTTTAATAAATGCTAGCTGATGATTTAATCTTTTCCCTTAGAGATACCCCTTTATGACTAGCAAGTTCAGAAAGATCCACATCATATGTATGTATCTAGTGTCTCAGTCTGGATTCATTTTCACTTCAACATCTACCTGATATTACCAAAATAAAAGCCATAAAGAGCAGTTAAGAGTTCAAGATCTTATAATATTATCATCTGACTACGAGCAACAGAAACTCTATCTAACTTAAGCAGGAAAGAAATGTGTTGGCAAGATATTGGATAGTTCCCAGAATTCAATAGCAGTCTGGAGGATCAGATTTTAGAAAATTAGTAGGAATTGAGAAAGATCATGACTCAGGCCATAGAGCCAGACCAAAACTGTAGAATCCAGAGGCTTCCACTAGACACTCAATATCATAATACTTGACCCCCAACACCACTACTGCTACTGTGAATAATTTTTTAACTCTATCTTTGTGTTATTCAAGATTCCAGATTCTGGTCCAATTGAGATTATGCAGCTCTGACAGAGGTAGGTCAGTCTCTTTGGCTTTATTAGTGGTTGACAGTGCCCTATCTGCCACCAAGACATATACAAAAGAGGGTTCTTTCTCTCAAATAAGAGGATGTTAAGGCCCAGATAACTTCCAGACAAATGCCTACTACACTAATTCTCTCTCAGTGCCTTCGTCTCTCTGGGCTGCTATAATGGAATACCATAGACTGGGTGGTTTATAAACAACAGAAATTTATTTCTCATAGTCTAGAGGCTGGGAATTTCAAGATCAAGGTATTGGCAGATTCAATATCTGGTGAGGATTTGCTTCCTGGTTCATAGATGGCTGTCTTTTCTCTGCGTCTTCACATGGCGAGAAGGGTAAGGGCTCACTCTGTGTTCTCTTTTTAAGGGGACTAATTTCTTTTATGAGGGCTCCACATTCATGACCTAATCATCTGCCAAAGGACCCCCTCTAAGTTCCATTACACTGGGGATTAGGTTTTAACCTATGAATTTTGGGGGGACATTAATACTCATCCTAAAGCACTGAGCTTCCGCTTTCTTGTCCACACAGTGGTGATAAGAATCTCTGCTGATTCTATTCCACTCCAAACACAAAGTACATTTCAACTTTGGAGGGCTACTGGAAGTTTTCTGAGCATAATCATGCACCTTCATACATCTGCTGTTCCTTTTGTCTAAATTTTATCTCTCCTTATCTGTCTTGTGACTATTTACTAATTTTTCAATACCAAGTATGCCAGTCCTACGCCTGTTCCTTCTAGATCCACTTCCTGCCGTCCCCTGCTCTGCTCTATATTGGAAGGGACTGACTCTTGCAGGCTGTGTGTTTTAGGCTTCTGACTGGGTGAGGCCAACTGGAGGCAATAACAAAAGATACTCAAACATGATGAACAGAGAAACCTAGTATTTCCCTTGTTCCTTGAGTAAGTAGTATCTTCAGCCCAGCTGTGTTTATTCCATTGTTCCCTTCTTTCTAGAAGGCCTGCTTTAAAAGTTTTTAACTTCTGCCAGTTGATCCTACGCTGAGCCTCATGAATACAGACTATTCTTTTCGTCACTCTAGCACTGTATTTCCTGCTGTTGCTAATCTGTGGTTGCCTCCCTGTCTTGTTTGGCTTTTTAGCAATTCCATAACCTGTACTTCTGGTTATTGTTTCTATGTAACAAATTACCCCAACATTCAGTGGCTTAAAACAACTTTTCCATGGGACAGGAATTTTAACAGGACACAGTCAAGATGGTTTGTCTCTTGACCAACGATGTCTAGGCTTTAGTTGGGAATACTCAAATACTGAGTGGGTGGCTGGGGAAGATATGACACCTAGGGGTTGGAATCATCTGAAGATTATTTACTCACATGTCTGGTGCCTGGGCTGTGATGACTCAAAGGCTAGGACTGCCGACTATAGCACCCACACACACGGCTTGACACGTGCCATGACTTCCTCATAGCACGACAGCCTCAGAGTAGTCAGTTTGCTTACACATGCATGGCTCAGGGCTCCAAATGTGAGTGTTCTGTCCAGTAACAAGAACGCTCCCTTTTCTGCCCTAACTTCTGAGGTTATATAGCATCATTTTCCCACCCCCTTACTCTATTAATTGAAATAGTCGCAAGTCCATCCACATTCAGACAGGAGGCTGGGACATAGACCACATCTCTTAATGAGAGAAATGTTAAAAACTGTGGGTGTCATGTTTTAAAACCTCCATATCTGGCTTACCAATTTACAGTATGAAACTGCTCCATTTTCCTTACTTAGAATGTTTTTTGTTTTCCTAGTTTGACACTGACCATTCAGTTCAGTATTTGCTCTATTGAAATGTCTTAAATTCCCCTTATTGGAATTGATCTTCCCCACTTCTGTGCTTCAATGACTCCCTATAATGTTTGGATAAACTATTCATGTTTCTCTCTTTCACTAGACCATGGGCTCCTGAAGGGGCTCAGCCTTACTTATCTTTCTTGTCCCTTCTTGGCATACGTCTGGAACATAGACAATAATATATGTTGAGTGAATGAATGCATACATCTAACCCCACTGATCACCAAAACTATTTTTCACTCAGCATCCGCAAAAAATTGATTGGACAGCCTCTACAGCTTTGTAAAGATTTTGACTCCTGATATGAAGCAAGGGTCAGGAAGTCAAATGCCAGCTAGACCTGGTACATAAATGAGTGAAGCAGGCAGATACAGAGGAAGGAAGCATGTGAGGTGGACTCTGGCGAGTGTTTGCCTTGTCTCAAAAGGCTATGATATCCACAGCTCTAGGCCAATTCATGCTGAGAGTAAGAATGAGACTTGGTGTCTCAAGAACTGACTTTGTAGGGGAAGCTAGAATCTTTATTTTTATATAAAATCTCCTGATTATAATGCTGAAGTAAATTTAAAAAATTAAAATTATTGTATGGGTCAATACTCTGCAAGTCAAACCAAATACTGTAACCAAAAACTGGATTTGTCTGGGTCCACTCATTTGTGTCCTTGATTTCGAGTTGCCTGAGAAATGATCCACAGATAATTTTATTAACCCAAACTTAAGTTTGAGATTATCATTCTAAAAACATAATTTATGAAAGAGGCATATAAGTTTAACTAGTTAGACTCTCCTATATAACAAAATAGACAACAATCTAATAGGATAATATGCAAACTACACTTGAATTGTCCAATTGTCTTCATTCTGCCAACCTTGATTATTTTAAAAACTGTAAACCTAAAATTCGCAAGAGTTTTATCTTTTGAGGTCAAACTATTTTCTTTATATTTTGCCAATGATCAAAATGCTTGCATATTCAGGGAAAAGATACAGATTGTTATCAAAATATTAGATCTCCTGTCCAACTGCTCTTAAGGATGGCAGGCAGGCTTATATCTCTAACTTGGATATTTAAATATAAATTCCAGATTATAAAAGGAGCTCACTGGATTGGAAGTTCTAGAACTTGGCTTTGCCAGTGTCCTGCATGCAATGCTGAGCATGAAGCAGTCACTCAGTAATATTTGCATGAATTTATATGTGAAAAAATGAGCAGCTGTGGGACTTTGAACAATTAATCTAAACTGTTTATGTGAGTAAACAGTTTCCTTATGTGTAAAATGAGAAATTTGAAATAGTTATTTTACTTATGCTATTGCTGATAAAATATGCCAAACACTTGCTAAGCATCACAAGAGACAAGTTCTCATTTAATTTATATGCCCCCTAGCTCTAATTCTGTAAATGAGAGGTTTCAAAGAATAGAGAATGGAATAGGTAGGTGGGTGTGTAACTTCCCGATGAACGTCTCTTACCTTTGCTTTTGAATCAGGTAAGAATGGACAAAGGTCTGAAATTCATTTAAAGTCACAAACTACAAATACCACCACCACTACTACCACACACACACACACACACACACATGCACACAAACATGCACAAATACAAAGCTGGAATAACACATTTTGGTATTTGACATTTTCTTATGATTTAACTCTGTGTTAGGGCAAATGCTCATGGAACTTAAATTTTCCAAGCTTCTTTAAAGATTCCTTCACTCTATATTTCAGTTAAGTTTTGTCAAATCTCAGGCACAGGCCAGGGAGAAATTGAAGTGGGTCATCTAAACTACTTTCTTGCCTACAAACCTCTGCCAGTGGTGCAACTTCCCACAGAGCATTAATTCCACATTCAAATCATGCCACAGACAACTTGCAAGAAATGGTTTATTATGCTGAATTAAACTCCTTCTTTTAAGTGTCTTCATTCCTGGTCATCTCAGTAGAGATGAGGTTGCTAGCTACCTATGGTCAGATAAAAACCAGTCAGTGAGCTTACAATAGTAGGCTGTTGAGTCACTTACCCTGCTTAATAACTTTTCCTTTCCTTCTTTTTTCCACCCCAAACCCTGTTCCATATCTCCTCTAACCTCTCTCTCTGTCTTATAGTATCATATTTATCTTTCACCTCTAGCACCTGGCACACAGTAGATACTCCATATATTTGATAAATTATTTAGAATAACCTGACTAATTTGTTCTGATGGTTCTCTTAAGTGCAGTCAGAAAGCCAGATTTTATAATACTTCCTGGAAGAAGGAAAGCTTTTGTTTTTATTTCTGTGTGTCCAACTCCTCACACCTTCCAACTCTCCACATAGACATATAGATTTGTGCTACTTTTACAAATTCAGCCCACAGGCAGGCTCCATGATATGAGGTGGACCAGGAGCCAGGCTGAAGGGTCTAATAACTGCAGTTTTGTTTCTCATCTTCATCTACCCAAGTCTTTTACTTCCTTTAGGACTCTGTAGAACTAGTCTTTGCTTTAGGAAAACTTCTCTGACTCTTCACTATGCTGTTAAGTTTCTTTTAGGTATGCCAAGTACTCTCTCCTTAATTCTATGTGTATTTATCATCCTGTGCTGTCATTGCCTCTTTAGGTATCTTTTTTTCCCCTTATTGAGCTGTAGACTTAGATTCAGCAGAACTGAATCTTATTCACTGTTTTATACTCGGCTCCTGGCACACTACTGTGCACATAGTAGGTGCTCAATTAATTAACCACCTTAATAAATATACAGCTATTTTGTAAATGTTTTATACAGCTAACTTTGTAGGTCTACACTCCACAGGATGCAAAGGCCTGGGGCTTAGATAAACACTGCTGAAATTGCCTAACTTGGTGATATTAAGGGTTTTGGTTAAGTCAGGGGCATAGAAAGGATGGATCTCTGGTACCAAAACTCTGGATCTCCTAGTGTCTGACCCTTGACCACTCACTCGAAGGTCTTAAGCTGTAGTGACTTTTTCTGGAGCTTTGGCCTTAATATAGCTTTGCCGAAGATTAAAGCAGTGTTCAAGGGAACATTTGGGCAATGTCTCGGGGTAGTCAGCTTGAGCAATTTCAAAAGCACTGTTTCTGCTCTGCAGCTTGGGCTGGGGCTGTGATTTACTCATTGCATTTCAGAGCCTTGGTCACTGTTCCAGCCGGAGTCTCAGGGGGTCTCTCTCTGGGGTGGGAGTTCAGCTCTCCCAATGCTCTCAAAGTTGCTTCATAAGTCTTTGGCTTTAACATGACAGTGACCATCTGTCCTACCCAATCCCCAAGGGAAATGCTTGAAGAAGCAGCACATTGACCTTCAGGCTAGCAGAAGCCGACTGCCAAAGCCCACATGGAAAGGCTTTTCTTGGGTTATTCTCACTGTTTCCAGGGGTGGGAAATGTGAACAGAGTGCCAATGGGTTTGGAAACAAATACGTGGGGCTATTTGTTTCCATAGAAATGTTCCTATAGGATGTCTGTAGGGCCTTTGAAAGTCAGCACCAGCCTTGTCCTGAAAACCATGTGTTACCCTTTCACAGTATTCTTGATGCCTTTTTATGATCGGAAGAGTTTCCAGGTAGTTGCCCTGTGTCTGTCCTGGAATTCACTGATGGTCTATGAAAATTCAATGGAAGTTTCAGAATTCTAAGCTGGGGTTCTGCCTTTCTGGGAAGGGAGGGCTGTAGTTTCCATCCACTATGAAGAACAAGAAGCTTGCCACCAGAGCCTTGAAACTTCTCTGCTCTGTCAAAATTTGTCCCCTGGGGCCTGGCTCTCAGCCCGTTGTCAATTAATCCTTGCTAAGGTGTTAGGTGGCAAAGACTCAAGGGTTATTAATCCGTGTAGGAGCTTCCCATATTAAACAAAATTTTGTTACTAAATCAAGGGACATTAAAAAATCATCACCATAACATAAAAACAATTTCTTTGCTTTCTCTATAAATCTTTATCTTTATAAATAAGTGAATATAGTTATGATTACAACATATATGCAATCATATTTTTTCCACACAGGACATTTCACACATTTTTCACATCTAAATGTCCCATTTTTATCTTCATAACAGTGTGAAGGTACCTTTTGCAGTATCTGCCTGTCTCTGATGATACCCCCCAACACACACACACACACACACACACACACACACACACACACACACACACTCACACACATGTGCATGTGCGTGAAACTGCCCTCCCTCTCTTTCTGCTAGCTTCCTTAGCAATGAAGTGGGCCCAGGATAGAAGGAGCCACTGTGTATCTGTGACCCTTACCTGCATCTCCACCTATCTCCTGCCACAGATGAGTAAGCAGGACTAGCATCAGATTCAAGGTGAGTCAATCTGAGTCTTTCTCCAGAAATGTGAAATTAAGGCCAGGAAAATGACTTTTATCAGTCTCTTTTTGAGTAGCTGTATCTACAACATGTCATTTTAGGAGCTGAAAGGTAGATTTTCTCCAATAATCATGTATATTCAAAAAGAGAAGAAGCCAAGAGAGAAAACTAGAGCAGATGAGCAGAGAAGGGCAGAGGTAACAGTATCTCTCTGAGGCTTAAATATTTTCCCGCTCTTTGTTATCGTGAGACAAACCTGTATTTTTAAGCCAGTTTTGGTTCATTCTTAACACTTGCAAATAAAGGAGTCCAAACTAATTATAGTAATGATAATAATAGTGATGATACTGAATATTTGCTATGTGCCAAATACTTTACTTACACTAGTTCATCAAATCCCTTAAACTACCTAACAAGTTAGCTTGGAGATGTCTAGTAATTTTCCCAGGATAATGCACCTTAGTGACTCATGGACTGGGATTTGAACCCTGATCAATCTGATGCTATAGTCTTTGGTCTTAAAATATTTTCTTATGTGATCTCAAGTTAAGTATGTCATCCCAGATGTGGGATGAATAGAGGGAAGAATTAACATGAGTTCTAGGAATAAATTCCAAGCACTCTAATTTCAGGTGTCAGAAATAAGATATTTTGGAACAGAAGCCCCTCCCTGCTCAGCCCCCTCAAACAACCTCATGTAGATGGCACTGCTTTCCCTGGGTCCTAGCTCCTGGTTGTTCTTGCCTGGGCTTTTGTACCTCTGAGAGGACTGCCATCTCTTAAAGAGCAAAAGAAATGTGTTTTGAGGCAATTCCCATTTATAAGGGTTCTCCTCTTGCCATTGATGCTGTGCCTGAACCACCTTCCATATTCTTATGCCGTTTGAACCAGTACCAGTCCCTTGTGCATTTATTCACTAGCTATAAAATATCAGATCAGCACCATCTATGGGCCTGTTATCATCTTGGGGTTACAGGACAAATCAAATGCCATCTCTGCCCCCCTAGAGATCACAGGAGCATTTGAAGACACTCCCTGACCACACCACACATTAACACTGGATAAGAGCCACACACAGGCTGTCTTGGGAGCTCAGAGGAGAGGGTAACCAACTCTGTCTGCAGATCTAGGGAAGACTTAATGGAGAAATGGACTCTGGAAGCTGTGAGCTTTGTACTAACCTAAGCAAAATAAATTCACAAGTTTTAGTTTATTGTGATAAATCATCCATCAGGAACCCATACTGGATTGTAAGGATGTTTCTACCCATGTCTCCCAAAGCACCATGATCTCAGGAACTGATAGGATGGGTTACAAAATCTCATCCTCACTAAGGATTCTTAGCTAGTCTCTCAGGAGTATTGCGTCAACAAAGAGAATCTTGAGCAAAGGCCTGGCTTGCTAGTTCTCCCGAACAGCAGCACACCTCTTCAGAAACATCATCCACCGGAGGCATGATTCTCCATGCCTGGTGTTTCCAAACATGGCAACTAGGATCCATATCTGCAACCAGAACTTCCTCTCTTGGATGGGTACAGTAGAGTGAAGTTAGAGCTGGACCACAAAGGCAGCTCAGGGCAGAGAACAGAGTTTCAGGAAATTCAGACAAAATGAGCCCACTGGGAATTTTCTTAAATTCCAGGCAAACGATTGGCTAAGAATAGGGCCACTATTCCCAGAGTAAAGACTCTCCCTTCTAGCTATTGGTCTCGCAGCAATTCAGGAAACAGTTAGCGAAATGGTCATTCTTTCCCTTTACATAGTGTTCATAAATGCGCAGGCAAATTAAATGTGTCATAGATAAAATTACCAACCTGAGTACCACCCGGCTGTGTCATGTGAGCTTGGTTTACAGGTCCAGTGTTCTCCAGCGAGCATCACAAATCCACATAATGTTCCCGAGTGCTAAATTTGGAGCTCTGATTTAGCTGACAGATGTTTAAAATCACATTTAGTTGGACAACTCCCCGAGGAGAACACAGCTGCAGATGTGAAAGAGAGCAAGTTATTCCAGTTAAGGTCTGCGGGAACTCAGCCTGAAAACCTTCCACGGTCTCGATCCGCTTTCTTCAGACTAGATGATATGGTAAAGGCATGTTTTCATGCCGGTTCCACCCACCTTTGGCCAAGTCTTGCTCTTTTGTTCAGCTGTTGCTGAAATAAATGCAGAAATCGCATCTGGGGAAGTGGGGTGCTGCAGTCAGCCTTAACTGACTACAAACGGGGCTGCTAGTCCTTTAAAAACTGGCACAAAGCCCACATTTTGGAACCTGCTTTGCCCCTCTGGTGGCATCTTAGGCCTGCATATAGGTATTATTCTGAAAAATTTGCACTTCAGGATCAGTTAATCAGATGTCAACCACTGTATGTAAGTTGAAGTCTGTGTGCTGAATGAGGACAAAAAAGAAAATGGTGCCACTCTCCATCCTCTCCCTCATCTGACATCCCCCAAATTTCCTCCTTTATTAAAAAAAATTATTAATTATCCTAGAATCTTCTCTACAAAATCAAAATCACATATTTTAGACTTGTTTCAAGACTCATACTGGATTTGTTTAAAAAAATTGCATATTTGATGTGGGAGACTAGTGACCTTTGGTATTTGGTGTTTAAAAAAAATGTTTGATGTCTAAAATTTCCCTACTGAGCTTGTATTGTTTCTGGTCTCTTTCTGTGATTTTTCCATCCTCCATCATTCCCCACATTCAAAATCAGTTCTTTATTTACGCAACAGAGGTTTTGACATAGTTATGAGCTCATCCTGATGGCAGCCTCAAATCAATGCAAATCACATTATGATGTCAAAATTGATTTGATGTGAGTATAAGTTAAAGAATTGTAAAACAATTTTAGGACAGAGCCCAAGAGACACTCTTACACTGTGTCTAAGAAAGGGATTACTAGGCGACGTGCTACGTTCATATCAGGGAGCACTCTGTGTACCAAGATTTCACTCCAAGTTTAAAGTTCTTATAAAGTCATCCTTAGAGACCACAAAATACCCTCAGTGGAAGTTGATGGGCAGCTGGCTAAGGTGACAAAGTGGGTTGGGTTCTCAATTTTTATGTACTAGGATGAACAGTTACTATGTCAAGTAGGTGACAAACTGGGAACATACCAAACTCAGCTAGTGCCAATTAACCCCTGGAGTGTAGTTATGCTAAGAGGCCTAAACTAGGAAGGGGGATTCAGGAATAGGATCAATAGGCAAGGCAGAAATAGACTCTAGGGTAAGATGAGAGAATCTCAGATGTATTCCTGTACTTAAAGTTGTAAAGCTATACTTCTGACTTTCTGGAGACCTTTTACTACATGACTCAGTCTATGATATTATACCATAGATGTCCATAGCCTGGAGTGGAAAATCACATACCTCTCCATTACCATGAATAACTTCAGAAGGGTGGGGTTGAAAGAAGAAAGGGGAAGGTAATTTATCTCAAAAACAGATCTGTACTGTTTGGTTTGTTACAACAAACAAAATAATTTTTTTTTACTTAAAAATACCCAGTAAAGTAATTGAATCATATAAGCATAAACACACACTCTTCTTCCTAAAAGAAATTTCACTGGATGAAAAGTCAGGAAACTTTATAATTGACTAGGCAAATTCTTTGACCTCATCTGTAAGGACTCACAGTATTTCTAGGAGAATAAAATGCATCAATAGATGTGGATAGTGCATTGAGAAGTTGAAAGAGTTTGGAATGCAAAATGTTATTGCCATTATTCTTGGTAGGGTACAAAGGGTAGTTAATAAATATTGTTGATTGACTGTGACATTAATGGTAATTTCTGTAAGAGAGAGTCTTTTAGGCACACATTCTCAGAGGACTTTCGACATAAGATAAATGTTTAGGACTATGCATTCTGGATCTTATTAAATAAAATCCAATTTGACTTGTGGAAAGAACAACAGTCTTTAAAGTCAGGTTTTAACCCTGGCTCCATGATTCACTTGTTCTGTTACCTCTGGGCAAATTAGTTAATTTCTCTGAGCCTCAGTTTCCATGGTTGTAAAAAGAGGATATAATAAAGCCTTGTTCTTAGGGCTGTAGTGAGAAATACATGAGATAATTAATATTAACTGTATAGCCCTGGTATGTATGTTAATGCAAAGTGTAATTTTTATTTGATGATTGCAAATATTCATTCTTTTGCCAATGGACAAATGAGATAATAGGGAAAATGATAAACTCAAAGCTGCAAGGTGAGTTAAGGTGATGATTAGGAATAAATCTCAGGCCTAAGATTTGACTATTAGGTTATAACAGAAACTACTTGATCAAATTCCAAAGAGGTACTATAACCTTGGGAATGTTAGGAGTTTGTGATGTCCGGATATTAGAAAAGACAGGCTCATCCCTTTGCCAGAGACCTAAGATCCTTAGTACAGGGATCATGAGGAAGTGGGAAAAGGAAGTGCAGTCTCTCACACTCTGTTACTGGTAAGTCCAAATCCTATGAACTAGAATATTCCAGATGCCTCTGGTTTCACTGCACATATACTGTGTGGGCTTTAATAATTTTCTAAATACTATGGTAGAAAATGTTACCATGTAATTATTTCTTCCTACTTAGCAAAGTATGGTCCAGAATATACCAAGTCATTTATTTATTTTATTTATTTTTATTTTTTAGGTTAGGCAACTCTTGGTTGACCTTACAGATTGCAAGGACCTTATCAGCTTACAATCCCTTATTTTTAACTTTATTACACCTACAGCACCTTGTCTTCCTAGGTGGTCTCTCATCCAAGTACTAACCAGGCCTGATGCTGCTTAGCTTCCGAGATCAGACGGGATCAGGCCTTTCAGGATAGCATGGCCATAGACATACCAAATCATTTAAATCATCACCTATGGAAAGCTTAGTTTGGAAAAGTATCAAAGAATTTGCTAAGAAAAAGTGGTTGAGAATCCCATCTGTGAGTTTCACCTTGTATCCAGTTAGTAAAATGAAGTTATAAAGACAAAGAAATGAGGGATTTCCAAAGATTCCCACTCTTTTCTGAGTGAGGAAGGTAATCCCCATTCCAACTTGGCAGAGGCCATCACATTAATATCTATAGGACATAGATTTTGATTTTAATTGGAACCAGAGGAATAGATCATTCAACAAACAAAAAGAAATATATTACCATCATCATACCCAGTAACCTCCAGGGCTAAACCTAACACAGTTTCTCAATTTTAATGGGCACTTGGGGATGTGTGCTTATGGGTATAAAGGCCTCATGAAAGTTCTACTTGGAAGCAGTTTAAATGCCTATCTGTAGGAACCAGGTGAATAAATTATGGCCCATATGCACAATATTTTCTACACCTGTAAACTGAGGTAGGATGATCTCTCCACTTCAAACTATAGTTCCCAATTGAATGCATTCTGAAGTGAAAAGCCAGGTACATAATTGTATGTAGAGTATGCTAATTTTTTCCAGGTATATGGAGTAATACAAATATAGGCACAGAACATATATAGGATGAGGCAGAAATTAAAGCTAGAATTTTAAGAAAAACAAAATTGGTTTTGGCCTAGAGAATGTACAATAAATATCTTACAGAATCCTAATCTGACTTCCAAGAGAACACCTCCTCTGCCTGTGCTCAATTCCCATTATAATTTTTTGACCAACAAATTTTCCAAAAGAATAGCAACTGTAAAGCTAAGCAAACTTGTGTTGGTTTCTTTGATTCCTGCCACTTCATTGTGGTACTATTCTGATGTTTTTTAACCCAAGCCATGCAAATGGGCAGGTGTTATTTATGGCTGTGTTAATGCTGCTCTTCATCAAATTCTTATCAGATACTAGGCAACCATGCAAGGGGCTTTATTCGCATGAACTCATGTAAGGATGTAATCCTTATAACAACCATATAAAGGCAGCTATTATTTATCTAGTTTGAAGGTGATAAAACTAAGACTCCAATAGATTAAATAATGTAATCATGGTCACAGACCAAGTAAAGGAAGAGTTTAGATCTAAACTCATTTAACTTTGAAACCCTGCTCTTAAACACTAGCTAGTGCTAGCCTGACTTTTTGGATAGCATTGTACTTTCCAGTGTTCATGAAGGAGCCTTTGGGTTGAACTAGGCAAACAATGGTGTTTTCTTCAGCCTTGAATTTGTATTCTCATAATCCAACCTAATTTCAGTGTTTTACCAACTCATTGATAGCTACTGTCAAAGAGAGTTGGCTTTTTTTCCAAATAAAAATTTCTTTAAGTACACCGTGGCAGAACTTGTGGTATATTAAGAGAGAGAGGTCAGATAAAGACAAATACTGTATGATATCACTTATACTTAGAATCTTAAAAAGCTGAACTTGTGAAAACAGAGCTAGAATGGTAGTTCCAGGGGTTGAGGGTTGGAGGAACAGCTGAGAGGTTAAGGATACAATCTTGAAACTAGTAGATAAATAATTCCTGGAAATATAAAGCACTTTTTAGTGATTACAGACAACAATATTGTATTATAAACATCAAATTTGCTAAAAGACTAGATCTTAATTGTTCCCATCACACACACAAAAAATGATGCGACAGAGGTATTAGCTAATGCTACAATAGTAATCATATTGCAATACATAAATGTAGCAAATCAACATGTACACTGTAAACTTACATAATGTTATGTCAAATAAAAATAAATAAAATTTGACAAAAAAATAAAATATAATACAAAAAAGGAAGTCATAGCAAACAGAAACATTTGTTTAGCATTTAATGAAAGATAATAGGTTTGCTTAGCAGAAAGTAAAAGAACTCTTTAAGTGATCTTTAAAAATATGACTGGAAAATGAATACGCCAATAGCACATTCTTTATTGTTTTAGTAAAGAACAAATACTTTATGTGTAAAAACCTTTCAAGGTTGCTGTGAGAAAACTCCAACATAGGAGTTGGAATTAGGGAAAGGACATATCAGAGGATACAGGAAGGAGTAAAGAGAGAATTTGCTTAGATTCTCAGAAGAAATAGCTGCTTTATCAATTTCTGAAAATGTCTAAAAACTGGAAAAGAAGCAAGATTTTAAATGCTCAGTGTGGAAGCAGATCTCTTTTTCATTATGGACTAGAAGATAAACTTTAACATTATCTAGCAGAGCTTGAATCCTCATTCTGCCATCTACCACCTGAGTGAACTTAATTCATTTATAAGAAAAGGATATTAGCCACTGTTGGTATTAGCCAGGAGAGGCTAAGATTTGCTGTAGTAACAAACACAAAACATCAGTGATTAAAAAAAAACAAACAAACAGATTTATTTCTCGCTCATACTATATGTCAAACATGGATCAGAAAAGGGTAACTGAGGCTTCACCATATTGCGATGTTGCCTGCTCAACACAAGGTTTTCAGGGTTACCATTGTGGGGGAAAGAGCACCTGTTCTTGGATAATTATATATGGAGGTGACATATGTAATTTCTGCTTAAATTTCATTGGCCAAAGCAAATCATGTGGCCACGTCTAACTTCAGAAAGAGAACCAGAAATCTTGGTGAACATTGGTAATGTCCTTACCACACCTACCCTTCAGGATTATTGTAGGAATTAAATGTTAATTATTATTATTATTATATATATTTTTTAAGTACCCACCAGAGCCTAAGCATTAGGTGACTAAAAAGATGACCAACATTGGATCTCTTACTTTAAACAATTCAGAGTTTAATGGAGGGAACAAAATTAAAACAGGACCAAAACATTTAAAAAATAATTATTAATCTTTATATTAAAATTATTGGCAATAATAGCTTTATCATAATTAAAAGTATATTTACTGTGAAGCTAATGACGCTTAAGCTTCAGTCTCCCTCACTTGCATGAACAACTTCTAAAGTCTTGTTTGAATTTTCTTTTTATATATATTTTTTTCTTAATGAAGGTACCCCAATATAAGCTCCAAGCTCCCCAAACCCTGGATCTGCCTTGATCACAATGGTTGGGAAACAAGGAAATATGGTTATGGGTACAGGCTCTGGAGCCAGAATGGCACAAGTTCAAGTCTCGGCTCAACTATTTGCTACCTGGGTTAGTTCAGGCAAATTACTTAAGCACTTCAAGCCTAGGTGTATTCATCTGTCCAAGGAGAATTATGAAAAGACCTTCTTGATAGGTTGTTCTAAATATAAAATGAGATTGTGTAAAAATAGAGAATTAGTATTGATTATTATAACTGGTTTATTTTTTCCATTTTGAGTAAGAGGAGGGTCTGGGTTTATGCACTAATGACCTGAATAGAGAATTCATCAGTCATTCCTTTAGGGTTAACATGCATTACTTTTCCTCTTTCCCTTTACCTCCCCAGCAGCCAGCATCTCACACAGAGAAAACATCATAAAGATTCTAGAAATGATGGTCATTTCTTGAGCTTTCTTAAATGGGACATTTTGTTGGCAGAGATGGGCTGGTAAAAGTTAGCGTTTATAGGTAAACTCTGAATGCTTTTTTACATGATTGGTTAAGACCTTGGAGACTGTGAGCCATGAGGTCACTTCCCAGGAAAGCACACCTTCTCTAATGACAGTGACCTGCCTCTCTGCAGTCTCTCCTGAGAAGGTGAATGCTAGGTTTGTAGTAGATCTGTGCACAAAGTTCTATGAAGAAAGAAACACATAGCAGTGGAAAAGTGCTCTCATGTTCTTCAGAGCTTTGGAATTCAAACGGTAATGTCTGGGACACTGATGAGGCTGCTCCCAAAATAACTCCCCTGATTTCTGGCCAAAACGAAGGGCTTTTCCCACTTTATGATTAACACAGCATGTTGGATGCCCGGCAGTCCCAGAATATTTTGTACTCTTGTCATTTCTAATTCCATTCCTTTTTAAAGTGGTGAAATTATTCTCATTTAACCAGGCCAACAGCCTAGAAGTTGGGAGTGAGGCTTGGTCTCTCAGACAGAAAGATCCTATTATGATTTTCATTGTCTTATCATATCACAGTTCAGACCCCTAATTTCAGCGCAATCTTCTTTTACACACACACACACACACACACACACACACCATGTGCCCAATAACTTCCACTTTAAAAGTACCCACAATGCCATACATACCTACCTGCCAGGAGGTACACTGCTCAGATCCTCCTTTAAGAGAACCTCCTGTGAGGAAGGGAGTTGTCCGGTGCTCAGTTGCTGCACTGAGCAGACTGGAGCCTCAGGAACTGGGCCATTTCTGCCTGAGCCATTTCTTCCTCTAAAAGGCCATCTTTGCTCTGGTGCTCTCAAATGGCCAGCCTGAGATCATCTCCAGGTTGCACTACATGGATCTTCTTACCCAGTCTTCCTCCTCCTTTCTCTCCTTTCACAGATATTGGACCTGCATCACTGCCTGAAAGCTCTTCATACCTATTTCTGCTGCTTGTCTTTCACAGGCATTTCCCCTTCTACATCTGATTTGATCTTAGTGTCTGCTTTCCAATGTTCAAAACAGATACATCAACCATTTTATTTTTAATGAATTACAAATGTCACAGAGTAAAGACCCTGGTAGTTTGGAAGATGTTTGAGATACATTGGTGCAAATCCAAGATGCAGCATAGAAGTGATGCTATAAAACACAAGGAGTGGTTGAATTTCTGGAGGAAAATGCACCAGATATATACTCTAAGGCTAACTAAGAAGAGCATATAGCTTACAAATGTAGACATTTGAATAATACAATCAGACCTCCACATTTTGGGTTTGGGTACATTTTTTTTTTTTTTAAAGCTGACCAGTGGAGGAAGGGAGGCATGAGAAGAAGGGAGGAGGAAGAAGGGAATGAAGAATCTGAATTTGGAGACTGAGAAGAGCTACATGACCCAGTGTCTTCGTGAGAGGCTCAAAGACTGTGCTTGAAAAAGATAAGAGTCCACTACGGCTGGGCTGTTCACAGAAAAATGTGGACCTTAAATATTTTGGGAAGGAGATGGAATTCTATGGGCTTATAATCACGCGAAGAAACTTTGGTGTAAGATTTGCTAGTAAGGAGAAAATGTTCTATGAATCATTGGCAGTGGTTGAAAGGTGAATTAGGGATGACCCTTGTTTTATTATGTGCTTTTCATAGACTTTTGAATCTCAATCTGATAGAATACATTTATTTCATGTTTATTTTACCTCTGAACAAGTCACTATGATCAACAAAATGTGAAGCACTGATTAACTTAGGCCCAGAGCTTATACCCACCAGGGCATAGAGCGTCGCCTCACCCTAGGCCACATGGGAAAACCAAGTGAAGTCTTTGGAAGGAAAGGCAGTAGATTTTAAGAAGACAACTGACAAATGTTCACTGGAGTCAGCGGATTGTTGGAGTCTATGACAAAGGAACAGTGAAACTCAGGGAGGCATATTCTCTTTGGAGAAAAAGCTATGCAAAATCCAAGTGAATCAAATCTATCAGACTTCTTTGGTCACTTAAAAAAATATTTGATAACCATGAGATTAAATAAAATGTTTTCATGCACAAGACCCTAGTTTAACATGCACAAAAATTTATAAGGAATGGCTATAAATTGACAGTTCTCTGAATAAAGAAATATTTACAATAGAATTCCTGAGAACAGGTTTTCTGTATGTAAACAGGATTAGTATCCTAAACTAAGGTTCTATGCATAAAAGTATTTTATTAGTTTTTTCCTCCTTTAAGTTCATATTTTTTCACTGCTTGTTTGAAATGCTGTGTCAGAAAACCAAAATGACAGTGATATTAGCCAAGTCTGGGTTGCCATTCTCACCCATCATCAAACCAGGGCCTAGTTCAGCTCACTCCTAGAGAGTGTACACACTGGAACAGGAAATTTGGGGTTTACAAGGTTTAGATACTCTATTTGGATGACCATACCACATTGGGTCAAGGACAGTAGTCATGAATGTCTGGGGAGCATCGCAACAGGGTCATGGGGTTACTGCATCAGGCAGCAAGGACCTGAGAAGTTCCCCTTATTCATGGCTTAGACTGTACTTGGAGGACCCTTCAGAGGCACCCAATGGAGTCCTGCTTCAACGTGACGAGGTGCTGTTTCTGCATGTGATTGATTTGTTTACAGAATGATAAAATATTTTATTTGAATAATAACTTCCATGAATAAACAAACTTTGAAATCCACTTAGCTCATCCAAATTCTCCATAGTTCCAGTGAAGGCCTGAGAAGAGGGCCCATAAACCAGCTGGGACATAAATAAACCTTCTAAACTTTGAGGCCAAACTGGGAAAGATGATCTCTTTGACAAGAAAGAGGAAGAGTAAAAAAAAAAAAAACCACAATGGTATCTATTTCTACATGTATAATCTCTATCAATCGATTTTTCTACTCCTTGGTGGATCTTACAGTCAAGAGATGAAAATTAGATCTATTTGAACTTCTCCTGTGGTCAAGATCTCCTTCCCACCCTGTGAGGAGTCAGGGTTTGTCCTCTGCCTTCTCATCACACCTTTTACCTTGAGGATTTAGCTGACTTTGTCTCAGTCTTCAGGCTGGACACTCCAATGGCAGCTTATGGGCCAAGCCTGGTTTGTTAGATACTAGTGCCCTTCAGCCTCAATTGCTGTCCTGTGCCTCATGGTTTTCTAAACTGAAAGTGGTGGCCAGGAGTCTCTTGTGCACTGTGGCACTGTCTCAGGAGGGGAACTGGTGTTTTGTCCTGTTCAGTTTTGCTCTCCATGAGTAGCTCGAGTTCTGGTTCTGCTCAGCACAATGACTGGTCACATAGCAAATACTCTATACTATTTGCTGATATGAATCCATAACTGAAACCTATGGGGGGAGAAGGCCCTGGGAAATCCTGCCACTTCATTCTTCTGCTAGTTTGTGAAAGACCACATTTTTTAAATACTGATATCACACCACTGGACAGGAGAGAGATACGGTCCTAACTCTCAAGCAAATACCTTCTCCAGGTGACTCTGGTGGACTCCCAGGAACAAACTCATTTCTTAGAAGGGGTTTCTTCACCTAAACATCAAGCCATTTCTTGGGGAGGATATAACAAATAAATTCCTTTGGGATTTCTCTTCTCAAACTTCTAAAGAGCTAGGCTGAGGTAGCTTCCATGTTGTTCATACATATGGCTCTCTTGGCAGGCTGGCAGCCTGTCTGATATTCTGAGGTCTAGCAAAGATTTAACTCCAAGAGTCACCAAGAGGTCATGGTCTCATTAATTTCCTCTGTTATTTGTCTTTGGCTTGCGGTACTGGAGCCTGCCTTTGATAGAGGGCATTTCTACCACAACTGCACAGAATCAAGCGTTTCAGTACTTTGATTTGAGGCAGAGACAGGTTGGCTTCTAATGCTGTGAAAATGTCAATGAGCGCATCTGAGAGTATCTAATTCTGTTTTTTTTCTGATGAGCAGACTCATTTCTGAAGGTTAACCAGTGGCACTTCCCAGACTTAGGTCAGGGAAGGAGTCGTCCTGGTGAAGTCAGCAGTTTTTAGTTTGAGTAATTCCATTTTCAGTTCCTTATGAGATACTTGTCTCGAGACTGAGATAAAAGCAGCATTTCTCAGACCTCTCAAGTACGTTGCTATTTTTTCTACACTGTTTATGACTCACCTGTAGCTGCCCTCAATGCAGCCAGGGGACCATTTATGCTAGCTTTTGGATTTCACTTCTAAGTGACAGCAAAACTTCCATGCCAGCTCACAAGTAAACCACAGGAGCATCCCTGGTCTAGTCAGCTCGGCAAGCTCTTGGGTTCCCAGAGTGCCTGAGAGGACTTCTCAGCTTGTTTCATGTGGCTTGGTTTACCTCATCCTGTTTCATTTTGATTTAAGACAACTGTTATCTCTCATCTGGGTCAGAAAGTATAGGTTGCTTATGATTTTGACCTGACAAGAGGGGCCTAAATCAAATACCCAGCATTTGGGTCTGAAAAATTCGTTGTGTTATGCTCTGTATTTCAAAAAGCATCCTAGCAAATGGAAACATTCAGTTTCATGAGTTTCTTTCTGTCTGATGCTCTACCTTTGCCACAGAATTCCAAGACAGATGGTGTGCAGTGCTATGCCATGTCTATCAGTAAAAATAATGCAACCTGTGCTAGAGACATGGCCATCTGTGGGACAGTGTAGCTCTGGGCTACACCCAGAAGAAAAAGGAAGTGCCATTATGTTAGAAGTATGCCCAGTGAGTCAAATTCCTAGAACAGATTGTAATGTACAGTATAAGGATCAAATTACATTTGATTTCTCCTCCTCCTGCTTCTCCTCATCATTCTTCTTCTTTTCTTCTCCTCCTTCTCCTTCTCCTTCTTCTTCTTTTAACCAAAGCCTGTACCTTCTCAAGGTGGCTGATGTGCCCTAGCCTCTCAGCACCTTCAGATTTAAACTAAGGGAAAACTGTTGGGTACAGGAGCTAGGGAGGGCAACAGTAGTGATATAGTCTATATATCATATTTCTAGCAGTGGTTTTCTATATGAAAACCCATTTGTATAGTGATCCAGGATGCTAAAGCAAAAGTTTTATGAAATAATAACTACTCTTATTACATGTCAACCTTCTCATTCTTTTTTTCTCTTTCTGTTATATTAATAATAATAACACTTCTTGGCTCCCTAAATTGTTATTACAAACCATTTATGGGATTTGAAGTAGCAGCACTGCATTAGTGTAAACAGAAACGTACAAGGATTTTATAATAATGTTTACAATAGTAAAATTGAAAGTTACTTAATGTACACTGATGGAGAAATGGACAAACTATGATATACTCACAAAATGGAAGAGTGTACAGTAGTGAAAGTAGGTGACTTAAATCTAAAATTCTAAAAGTAAGTTCATCTGTGTTTTCCAGGAATATAATCATATTGTCAGCAATTAGTAACTATTTTGCCTTTCTTTCCCAGTGTTCATATCCCTTAAATGAATCTACATGCTTGGTCAAGCATGTTAAGAATGTGAAGTAATTCACTCCTAGTTTTCACAGCGTTTTGGAGATTAAGTAAGGTATACCTCATTTTATTACACTTCACTTAGTTTGCTTCACAGATGTGTATTTTACAAATTGAAGGCAAGACTCTTCACTAGCAAAAAAGATTACAAATTGCTGAATTGCTGTATTCCCTTTATTGAGGTGGTCTGGAACTGAACCCACAATATCTTTGAGGTATGCCTGTAAATAATCTTTAGCAGAATCCAGTCCAAGCATGCAACATTTTTGCATTTGGGACTAAAGAAAAGATACCATTCATTGCAGAGAAAACTTCTATTTTATACCATCTCTACTCCTGCTAATGACCTATCTTGATTTCTTTTCACAGACCACGTTAGAGCAAACCACGTTTTTTTCCAAGCAAAAAGTGTCTACTTACAAACTGTAACAGGGGAAGAGAAAGTGGAACACAGCTGGTCTCAGGCAGACACTACTATTCTGTTTCATGAAGGTTTTGAAGAAACCTAGAACTTTTAAGCTTCTGAATTTCACAATTTACTGTTAGTGTGCAAACTCTCTTTACCATCAACTTTCTAAGTGTTCTATGTAAATGCAGAGGAAACTGGCCTTCAGAGGGGCCTCAGAGACACCAGAAAGACCTGCTTGTACTCTTGCTCCTCCTCATTCTTCCTTCTCTTCATCATCATCACCATCATTGCTAAAAATCTATTAAGCACTTACTATATGTCTAGCACTCTACTAAGATTTTATGTATGTTTAAGCTTTATAACAATCTTATGAGTAGCTGCTACTAACTCATTTTTCAGAGGATGAAGGAGGCTGTGAGGTTGTTTAACTGCCTCAAGGTCACACAATGAGGAGCAAAGTATGGATTAAAACAGATCTAACTCTTAACTGCAAAGCTATACTCTTGCCTTAAAGGATTTACAATGGGGCATAGAATCAAGGAAAATTGAACCAAATATATGAATCTAAGATAAGCTGTATTTACATAAGTCATAGGTTCAAGATTTAGAGGTTGTTAATCTGGGGTCCATAGACACCTTATTGTCTAAAAATAGATTTTGGCAGGTTTGTAACCCTCTAAAACAGGAGTCACCAAAATTTTCTTAAAGGACCAGAGAGTTAAGTCTTAGGCTTTGCAGGCAACGTGGTGATACAAAACACTCAGCTCTACTATTGAGCAAAAAACAGCCACAAGTATACAAATGAATGGACAAGGCTGTATTCCAATAAAACTTTATTTACCAAAACAGGCTCTTAAATGGTATTCAAATTCTATGTGCATATGTACATAATTATTTTTATTGTTGTTAGGAGATCCATAGTTTTCCCTGGCTTCTCAAGTAGGTTCAAAATTCAAGATGGCTAAATGGTTTCCAAGCCCTCTAAACTTCAGTTTCCCAGGATTCTGTGATTCTACATGTCTTTTAAATTAACACTCTCCTGGAGAGTCTTTCTCCTTAGCAGGTTCATTTGATAGATTCTGCTATGAACTCTTAAATGGACTATAATTACTGTCTGTTGAGAAGGAAACACAGACATATTACCATTTCAACCTTCTTTGGTTTACCTGACAAGATGACATTGGCTGACACACAAATACATTTCAGATTGGAATATAGCAGCTTAGTCCTGTACCAGCTAGTCTGAGGTTTGCTGAGGCTTTTTCCTTTTCCCGGAGACAACTTTCTGTGTCCCACTGAGTCTTCTTCATAGAAAGAACTCACTTGTCCTGACCACACTGATAAGCAGTTTGGATTCTTGGAGTCAGCCACATCTATCCAGGTACTGTGTTGAGAAATGTGTTTGTCTGGTGCATCTCTGCATCTGTTCAGGAACCCTCTGTCTCCTAAGGAAACATGGTCCTTTTTCTTAGGATTCCCCGGTTTTATGAGTTACAGCATCTTACTTACTGTCTATGATTACACTAACATGTACCTTGACCCTGCCTCCCACTCCATGTGACTTGTTTTCCCCTAACTAGAATCTGTAGGTGGAGATCATTGGTGATATTCCATTGTGTCCACCACAGAGGCTGGTTCCATGCTTCTCATGTATTTTTTTTTTAGGTTATTAGCACTGAGATCCCTGAAAATTAGAGCCAGTTTTAAATTTCTGCATTATTTTGAAATCAAAATAATGATTATCCAATCCACTTGAATAAAAGGCAGGATTAACTGCTTTAAATTTTACGAAAAAAGATACATTGAAACAAAAAATGACAAATTCTATGAATTATAATGTGACTGTGTTTATATTCCAGGTTGCTGAGAATGGAGAATTGAGCACAGGGGAAGAAGCAGGAGAAAAGACAGGAGAGAAAGAAATGATAGAGGAGAGGAGAGTGAAACAAAAGGAATGAAGAGACAAAGAGGAATACAAATGAAAACAATAAATGTGGTCTGTAGATAAACAGCTACTGCTGGGTTGAAATTCAGTGTCATTGTGATGCAGTTATTTCTCACAGCAAGTACCCCCCTCTCCCGCCCAAAGAAAGAAATAAAACAGCAAATGAAAACAACACAAATATAAATCACTTAACCAGTACTTAGACTTTTTTTCATATTAGACTCTTATATATATCACATCAGGATTAGTGTTAGCTCTCTGAAATGAACATTGATAAGAGGACCACATAGTGCTGACTGTACCTCTGACTAATATTTCAGTTCAGCTTTAATTATCATGTTCATCTGGCCTCAGCATGTACCATGTAAATAGATATGGGTTGTGGGAGGCCTGGGTTTTTGTCCTGGCATCTCATTATATGACCTTGGTTGGCCAATCTCTGTGCTTTGGTTTCCTCATTTGTCAAATGCGAATAGGAATTCCTTGCTCTGTCTACTTCACAGGGGTATTAGGAAGATGGAAAGTGTGTACACACACACACACACACACACGCACGCACACTTAGATGAGTGTAAAATACCAGATAAATGTAAAACTGACCTTGTTCTCTTTTACTTAAACAATGTAGTGGGTAGGCGGGGATGGGGACGATGGCATTTTGCACAGAAGGCTCAGTGACTCAATGAAGTCTGTTTTTTCCCCTCAGTAATATCTGGTCTGAGATTATTAATGCTTTCTCGATGTTTTTTGGTATACTTTCCCCCTTCAGAAATGCCAAAGGTGAAAAATACTATTCCACTGGAATCATTTGTCACCCTCACTGCCTGAGCAAGATGTGCATAGACAGTTAGTAATTAAGCTTTTCAACACTGCATCATAAAGTTTTATTCCCGCAAAGGCTATATTTATCAGCTAACAAGTATTAAATCACCCCACTGCTCAAGTCGTTTCTCACTTGAATATGCTCCTTTCAAAACACAGCAGTTTTCCTTGGCTAGCTTGATTAATAAACTCTCATTTGAAAATACTGTGGTGCAGTGTGGGGCTGTGGCGCTGACATGCATACACCTTGGCAGCTGTTCCAAATGGTACTGACCCCTATTTCCCAGGGGAGTGTGATACCTTAGCCCCGGGTCTTTTAGGGCATCCTGGCCATCTGAGTTTCACAGCCCTTTGGGATGGCTTCCAGCACAAGATAATACCATATCTATTTCATTTCTACAGGGAAAGGGGTAAGTGAAAATGAACACAAGCATTTGATACATTTTACTTCCTTATTTGAGCATCAGAGAATTGGTCTGTTCCTATCAGAGATAGATCTAGATGTAAAATGGGTTTTCAAAATGATTAAAATAGTAAAGTAACGATCTACTTTATAAGTAGGATTGAGTTTTTTTTGCCTATATTGCCATAGTCTTCTCAAAACAGATACAGAATTATTAGGGAAACACACTTAAAATAAATAGATATTGAAAGTCATCAGTAATGGCTTAAAAATTCTGTCTTTAAGTAACCCACCCCACTTTAAAAAATTGTTTTCTTTTTTATTTTGGAGGATATACATTCATGAGATGAATATACATTGTTCTCAAGCTTCAAAATGTTTTCAGTCAAATAGCTCCAGAATTATATTAAAAACAAAATAGTTAATACATTTGAAAGACTTTTCTACAATATTTTAAGGGTAAAACCAAAATAAAGACAAATGTTCATCAAATATGGGCCAAAATGATGAAAGAAATCTCAATATTTTCATCTCATCATACCAGAGACAACATTAATTTTCCTTTTCTCTGTTTTAAAAATATTAATATTAGCCACATGTAGGTATTTCCATTTTTCATCAATTCATTGTTAAAAAAACACATATAATAACATTACATAAAATCACAAGATCCACTTTATAGATACATAAGCAGGTTCTGCCCAGGTATATGTGTACGATTAGTGCGCATACAAGTGTGAAATTGAAGGTACTACTAAGTTAAGAAGTCTTTAGTTTGAGGGGTTGCAAAAATTTCTTTCCTTTCAAAATGATAAAATAGAACTCACCATTTTGCTTTTGAAATTAGCAACAGGTAGCTTGTTTGGAAGGCTGGAGATCAATTTCTCTCCAGCCAGCAAATCATGGGGTTGTCATTGAAGCATGTGGGTCACAGAACCACTAGATTGGCAAATATTGAATTATTTTAAGTGCATCTATTTTCTGGTTCAGTAATTTTTTTTGTTGTATTAAATTCATTAAACTTGACACAGTCTAAATGTCACAGCACATACTGGAATGTACATAAAGACAACAGCAGTAGCCATAGAAGATAACAAAAGGTAAAGATCGATATACTTTCAGTTTCTATTTAATTTTTATGTCATTATAAGACTGAATTTTTTTTTAAGGTTAAAAAGTACTGTGCGACTTGGAAAGTCAAGTTGAATCTGGTTATTATCTGAAAATTTAAAGAGCAGTTAAGTTGTCCTGTATGCTTCGATCTTAGAGATCTGGACATATATGACCTGCCATTCAGGATCATTTAATAACCTGAGAGAGAAACGAAAAACAAAAATTACACTCTGTTATTCATAGTTAGAAGGAATCCTACAGTTTAGCAATTTGCAAAAATATTGAATCAAGAGCATACTTGAAAATTAAAATGAGACTTTGATAATGATTATTCTTTATGTGAAAGTGAAATTTTCACAAAAATAATAAAGATTTGGGAACATAAACTATTACTTTGATTTGACTAGGGGAAGGTCATCCGTTATTCTTAAGCACTACTTTTCCTGTAACACGCAGTAGTCATGGAAACTCAGAGAAGTGGCAAAAGGTATAAGGTCCAAGAAATTTTTATTCTAGTATGGGTTGTAACTATTAAAATTATAAAATTGATTTTAAATTCCATATTAAAAAATGACAAGTGAAGAACCATTTTCCGGTAATTTCTCTCAACAAAACAGAAAACAAGATAATCAATAACAGAAGATTGTGAAAAGAAAAATCCAAAGTTCATGTAGAGAATAAGAATTCAGGTACTAAATATGATTCTTTAAAGCTTCTAGAACACATAGGGCAGAAACAATGCAGCCATCAAAGTTGGATTGGGTAAATCCATCCCCTCCACATACAAGGAACGGTTTGAGATGAAGAGTCATTTGGCCAGGATAGTTGGCAGCAGCATTTGTAACCTGAAAGAGTAAAACAAAAATCAGGGGAGGACTGAAACTGACATTCAGTGCTCTGTTGTGCTATCATGTCGACACCCATCTGGAAAGGCTTCCCAACCTGTAGAAATCAAGATGTCTCACAAGGAGCAATGGAAATCAAAACCAAGAGCCTCTATGCTTCCCCCTCACCCAAGTGTTGACACTGACATTCTTACATGTTTACATATCCAATTATTTGAAAAGATAATCAGAAGTGGGTTGAAGTTCAAAATCATAATATATTGAATTAGTTGAAAGTACAGTGATTTTTTTGTATAAGAAGGAAATGATATTCATGAAATCATTCATCGATTATAATGAGTTCCTGCTGTGTGCTAGTTAAAAGGTAGATTTAAGAGCTGTGTCATTAAGGAGTTACCAGTTCAACACGACTGCTTAACAGTGTCTATGGGCTAAAACGGAGTGAAGGAGAGGGTGCTTCGGGGAATTCATGGGAGAGGAACCAACCCCACACCTCTAGACAGCGAAAGCTTCAAAGGGGAGGTGACTAGTCATTTTACTTGGGTTTTGATGGATGCAGTAGTTTACCAGTCAAGGAAACAGAGATAGGGCTTTCCAAAGAGAAAGAGCAGCATGAGTAAATGTTTACTGTCTATGAGCATGAAAGAAAATGTGGGGCTGGTCGTTGTGTATGTGTGTGTGTGTGTGTGTGCTAGAGAAGGAAGTTGACTGGATATAGGAACTTGGTCTAGATTAAGAGAAAACAGGGTTTCAAAATCAAAAAGTATAAAACTTACAAATAAAAAAGTCTATTCAAAGGTAAAATTGACTACGTATGAGCCAAAAGGGGGAGAATCAGTTGAAGTCTGAAATTTATTTTATTTTAAAGAACCAGGTATAGTATATGTAAAATGATGAAAAACATACAGAGAGATTATTTTCTGGAAAAAAAATATGTATTCTCAAAGTAAGAATGGATATTGCTAACGAGCATTCACAGCCAGGAGAATGAGTGGGAGGTGAATGCAGTAATCTTGGACACTGAAATGGTTTGGCTACTGATGCACTAAAAAAGCCCAAATCACACAAATTTATTATAAAGGCATTCTCACTAGGCATTGTTTCCCTACACAACTTCAGAGAGCGCCATTCACATAAACTGAAATTGGCAGTTCTGGTCTCTCTTGCATAGTGTTTTCATAAAGAGTTAATAAGATTTATTTGCTTAAAAATCACACCAAACAAACAAACAAACAAACAAACCCAGAAATGTATTGGATTACGGAGCTGAGATTTTTGGTTGTAGATGCTTTTACATTTTTTAAACCAGAAAATCTTTGGCTAGGTATTTTTTACTTATATGTCATATTTTGCTTTAAAAAAGAGGTGGTACGATAATTTCTTTGTTGAATCTCTAAAGATATGGACATTTAATGACCTGTGTCACTCGAATGCAAATGTAAAATGTTAAGAGTCTCCTCTTACTTTTCTGGAAGTCACTTGATAACATCATCTATCACTGACATTGCAGATAATCTTGCTTTTTAAATTACTGCATAGTTTTAATTTATTGTGTTGAATTGTAACTTTATTTTCCCCCAGCTCTGTTGAGGTATATTTGACAAATAAAAAATGTATATATTTAAGGAACACAACTTGATCTTTTGATTTACATATACATTGTGAAATAAGCACCATTGTGAAGTTAATTAACATATCCAGCAGCTCACTGTTAACTTTTTTCTTTTGTGACACACTTTATGATCTATCTCTTAGCAGATTTCAAGTATACTAGACAGTATTGTAACTGTTGCTGCACACTGGGGCTCTCCAAGACTGATTCATCTTGCACAGCTAAAACTTTATACCTTTGGCAAACTTGTCCCCATTCCCACCAGCTTTTAGCAATCGCTATTCTACTCTCTGCTTCTATGAGTTTATTTTTGATTGCACATATAAGTGAGATCATGCTGTATTTGGTATTTGTCTTTCCACAGCCAATAATCTTGCAATCGGCAGAAAAGATTTCTGAGTGGCTGAAACAGAAAGCACACAGTGCAGGTACTGGAAGGACAGGCTTGGGCATTCAGTCAGAGCTTTTAAACTCCTGCTTTGGATGGAATTTTAATAAGCTGAATTATTTGATTTGTCAGTGAAACACTAAGGGAGAAAGAACACTGTTAGGTTCCTATATAAATTAGCAATTTAGAATGTGACAACTGATAAAGTCCGAAAGCAAGGGACGCTATGTGAACACTCAGAAACCAGATGGGACTGGGAAGAAGCCTGGTAGTGTGGGGCCATTTAGTGGAGGAGCAAATAATGTTGTGGCTCTTAATAGACTCCGAGATTGCCACCTATTTGTTTTCTTAAAATCATTAGTGCTCATCACGATGGCCTCAATATTTATGAATCAATTCTAATGTGCATAAAGTATTAATTGCTAGCACTACTTGAATGTTCGCTGCATACTAAATGCTTTACATGCACGCCCTATTTAATCCACAGAGCAACTCTATGTGGTGGTTACTATTATTCTCATTTTATAGATAAGAAAACTGAGACACAGAAAGATTGTTACTTGCCCAAGGAGATAAGTTAGGAGGTGAAAAAACAGGAATTCAAACAGAGCAGGCTGACTCCAGAAATATTTCCATAACAACTCGATTTAAGTAAAATAAAATAAAAATATTTGATAGTGTGATTTATGAATATTTTATATATATATTTTATATATATTTCTCACATATATTTGGTCTTTGTCCACAATTCCTGACTCATGGCTCCCAAAGCCTTGGAATTTTCTAAGTGTCGAGAGTGATGAAGGTGTCTTTTGTTATGTTAATGAGGTGACTTTTGGAAAGTAGTAAAGATAGGGGCTGGTTGCCAGTGGAGCAGACCCTGTAATTAGAGGGTCCATACTTTCAGTCCTATCCCAGCCTCTGGGGAGGGGAGAAGGGTGGGAGCTGGCATACAATCGCTAGAAGATTTAGTCAATCATACCTACTTAATGGGA
This sequence comes from Macroglossus sobrinus, assembly GCA_004027375.1. Taxonomy (NCBI): domain Eukaryota; kingdom Metazoa; phylum Chordata; class Mammalia; order Chiroptera; family Pteropodidae; genus Macroglossus; species Macroglossus sobrinus. The sequence continues at coordinate 1,019,539 of PVKZ01000218.1, forward strand.
CCTCCATAAAAACTCAGAAGGATGGGGTTCAGAGAGCTTTGGGGACAGTGAACACATGGAAGTATTGGCAGTGGTGTACCTGGAGAGGACATGGACAGCCTGAGACCCTTCCCATGGACCTTGCCTGATACATCTCTTCTATCTGGCTGTTTCTGAGTTATATTCTTTTACAATAAACTAATGATTTCGTAAGTAACACATTTCTCTGAGTTCTGTGAGGGAGGCACTCTAGCAAATCAATTGAACCTCAGGAGAGAGAGTGATGGGAACCTCTGATTTATAGACAGTGGGTCAGAAGCACAGGTAACAATCTAGGCTTGTGACCGGCTTCTGAAGCGGTGGGAGGGGCAGTTTTGTAGGACTGAACCCTTAACCTGTGGAATCTGATGCTATCTCTGGGTATTTCAGAATTGTGCTGAATTCTCGGATACCCCGTTGGGGTCTGAGAATTGTTTGTTGGTGGGTTGAGGGTCTCCACTCCACATCAAATAGGTCCTGGAATTAGTCCCAGGGCATATTTAGATAGTCACATAGTTTTAGGCATCTGGAAGAATCACAGAAATAAAATAAATCATATATCTATATACATACATATACAGACATATGTACATACAAACGTGTATATCTATATGTATGAGTTTTAAGCAAAAATGATAGTCACTTAGTTTTACACATCTGGAAAATTCACATAAATGGGATAACTCATTTACAGGCATTCATATATATACACATATATATGAATGTGTCTATAACACACATACATAAATCTCCTTTAGTGGTAAAGTTTTGATACATTCCAGTTGATATCCCTGGCACTATTAAACATTACACAAGTAATAAGGAGGGAGGAGTTTCAGGGGAATAGTCCTGCTCAGGGGCGAGCTGGTCATTTATCAGTGCTGGGTAATTTCATTTGATGGGTGGTAAATGCCAGATGCCAGATCACATGACTGGAAAACTGGGCCACTGATTAGCCAGTCTACAGTTTGGATGATACTAATCTCGCTGCATTTTGGTGGAATTGCCCATTTTGCAATTACCCAATGAGGAAAATATGAAAACATGAATTGTGTGTTGGCTCCTTCACTTGTGTGAAGTAGAGAGCTGTGCAGTGGAAGGGCACGTAATTGTCAAAGCCACAATCTCTCACAGCTACGCAGCCTCTGGCTGTGCTTCTAGCCACAGTGAGGAACCACAGCTCAATGACTGTGTTTAACAGAGATGTCAAGGCTAAAACAACCCCTTGGAATTCCAGGTTGCTTCAGCTCACATGTGTGCCAGAGCTGGTCAGAAAGAGCTCTCGCTGCAGAAGCACATGCTGTGGGTTCGCTAATGTAGTGTTTCTGTAAATGTAGGTGATGACTGGACCGCACATATAAATTCAAAGAGGAAAAAGCAGTTTTATTTCTAAGCTATTTAAACCCCTGTGAATCCTGTAAATGTGTTTTGTGACCTCTCTCCACCTGCAGAATAAAATGCAGACTCCCCGGCCACACATGGAAGTCCTTTCATAGTCAGATCTTACCTTTGTTCAAGACTTATCTCTTGCCACTTCTCTCACCTTTGCCACTTGTTCTTTCTGCATTTAAACTGAGGTTCTTCAAACACATCCTTCTTTGTTGTGCTTCTGTGACTTTGGACAAGCTATTCTGTTTGGTTATATTGTATTGTTCTCTCTCTTTTCTGCCAAGTAAATTGGTCATTCTTCAAGAACCAGCACAAATATCACTTGTTCTGAGGTCGTCTTGCTCTGCCTTTTCAGTATATTATTTAGTTCTATTATATGACTTGCTATTTTACACTGTGACTATGTCCATGTTTGTCTTCCTTCATAGACTGCATGCTCCTGAGAGTAGGGACTGTGATACACTAATATATATATATATTTTGGTGCATTAATCTTTGTATCTAAGGCTGAAATGATGCCTAACCCCTATGAAGCATGCAATAAATGTTTATTGAGTAAAAAAAAAAAAAAAAAAAAAGAGAAAGAATACTATACACACAGTTGATCAAATGAAGGTCTTCAAAGGAGACTATTTACACAAAAAGTGTTATTTAGAGGCTCCCATAGAGCTGGTAGAAGCTTATCTGGGAGAGATTGTACTCAGAATACTCGCAGTAATATGAATGGAGGGCTTTCCTCTTGTCTCTGATTATAAAATGCTTTTTGTGAATGTCTCATATATCATGTATTAAGTTGAACTACACAAACTTGCCGATAACCATAAGTCAGCAATGGTAAAATATTGTCAATTTTTATGGCTTAACCTAATAGTTGTTTATATCATGATTCTTAATTATAAAAATTCATTTTAAAAAGTCTATTTGGTGTGAGAAAGAAATTAAAGATGAAAAGAAAGGGGGAGGCTGACAGACTAATGGATATTTCCTCAGAATAACAGCTGATAATGAGAAAAAAATTCAGACACACACATGACAATATGTTTTCCTCCTTCCATACCTATGTTGGCAGCTAACACTGTTCTTGGATTGTCAGACATCTACCCCTGTAGAACATTCTTGTCAATTTTGCCTATAGAACAGCTGTATTTTAGGTTGACCAGTTCTAGCCAACCCATGATTTGGTTTCTTGAAACCAACCTTTCTGAAATATGGCACTGAAGTTCAAATGAACTAGGTGAAAATTAAGCTCTCATAAATTCTAATCCTAGAGGTACAATTCACTTGATGAGAGAACTTGGACTACCTATGAACAATTATGTTCTTGAGACCATATCTCTTCACTTGTTATGGATGTAAATTATACCTCACTCCACTGAGTCCAAGGCACCACCAATAGGAAGAGGCACCAGTATTTTTTGTATCAAAGAGAAAGAAAAAAAAATGGTGTCAACATGACACAAAACTTTATTTTATACTTTCTAGAAAAGCTCCTTTAGACTTATCTACATGGAGATCTTTTGCAAGCATAAAAAGGAAATAAAAGAGGATTATATCAGTTAAGCCTTTCCAAAACTTCTTCGCATTCATAGTTCAACTTCTCTGAGGTACTCTTTAACTCGAGGTGGTCGGTGTGCACGCTCTTCCCAATAGACTGTCCTCTGTGCTGCCTAGAGCCCTCGTAATGCAGCATTTCTTATGAGAGTGCTCCACGGAACTGGCCTTTCTCGGGGTTTCTTCTGAGCCACTGTAACATCTGTTCTCTAAGTTCTGCTTATGTATTTTCTCTATGGTGGAAAGACAGGTTTTCAGACAGCAATGGGGACTCATTCTTTCCTCCTTAGATAATTTGCTAATTTAAATATCAAGGGGTCACACTGGTGGTCCCACCGTTAGACCACTAGAAATGAACAAGTTCACATGTATGAAAATGACATCCTAGCTGTTTCCTGGTATATGTACACTGACTTGATAGCATCTTACAATCGATGAAATGTGGCAAGTATAAAATAGGGTAAAGGGAGAAGTATGGTGAATACTTAATAGTAAATTCATAACAAGTGAAAAGATAATGAGTGGTAGTATCTTTTAAGAAGGGCATTTTGTGGTAACAGCATCTGTATGTCAGGATTTCTTAACATTTTTAGGGTTGCTGGGTTAAACCTTCCATTTTCTCAGTTCACCTAAATGAGCAGCCTCAGGTGAAAATGACAGAGATAGACTGGTTATCAGAGAATCGATCTGTTCATTTACAAAGGTAAATGTACCGATTCCAGAACCAAGTCTGCTTGTTCTCCCAGACCATTCATCGCAGTAGGCAAATTTCCTCAACTGTATCATAGATTATAAGGGTGACACATGTGTGGCAACTCCTGACAGACATCACTAATCAATTGTGGCATTCTTTCCCACTGAGCCCAGGAGCAGCATCCTTCTTACTTCATTGCTTCAGGCAGCCACTACCAGTCAATTAGAGTTGGCACTCGAGAGAAATCCTATATACCGATCCTGGATTTGAAGACTGCAGAGCAAACACGTAATTAGAAATAAGGGAGTTAAGTATTCTTTACTTTTCTTTTTTCTATTTTTCCATTAAGCTAGGATAGTTTGAGGCATTGCCTTTCTCTAAACCAGAGATATGTTACTGCCAAGAATTACTATCACATCAGGAGCCATTTCCTCTAGATGATGCTGGAGGTCCAATTACAATTCCTTCTAATAACCTTCTAATAACCTCGCTCCAGACCACTGCCCTTCCGTGGGTCACATGTGACTGCTATGTGAAAATAAAATATAGGCATTTTGGTGAAAATAAAACACAACCATAGTTCTACAAAATTGCACACTAAAAATATCAGGGCTTGTAGAAAAAATAGAGTTGAGGCAGATGGCTCAAAACCTATGGAACTTTGAACCAAGCACTAACAAAAACAATAAGCATTATAGTAAAGTGATTAGCATAGTTAAAATTCTCCCAGCCTCTGTATATAGCCACAGTGGTCCATCCTTTGCAGCCTAACCACTGAAGCTTGTGCTTCCTCCTCTATGAAACACAGTTGCTTCTAAAAGAGACTATTTGATATAAATTAAAAATATAACCCAGGATGTAGCCTTCTTTATCAACCAATCATTTTAGTAAAAGAAAAATGTCTTTGTGTTTTTTCATCAGAATTTGCGCCTTTGCTGAAGAACTGGTGGAAAATCAGTGGTTCTTTAGGCCTCTATTTGCAGTAAAGGAAGGTACCTCTAGACATTTTCAATTTTTTTCTTAAGAGCTTCACATTTGCTAAGGCTTTATCTTTACTTGTGAGAAAATTTAACCCAATCACTTGAAACTATATGCATGTATGGTTACTCTGTAATACTGATCTCCTATTTCTCAACTGCGTTTGAGATAATTAACATTAAAAAAACCCACAGGTGTTGTAAAAGACTGTAGGTGATTTTACTGCTTTCTCATGTTCCACTACATTCTCGAGGGTCACTTTAATCAGCCTTGGGTATTCCTGAGTCTTGACAGCAGATGGAGATGTCTAAGCTATCACTTGTGTTTTTGACACTCACACTGCATCTTTTTTAAATTAATTTTTGAAGTCAATTTCAAAGTCTGAGGGTGACTCTCTCCTTGAATTGTCCCTGCATTCCAGGGAAATCTAGTTGCACGCTAATGCGATTGGGGCAAATTCTGAGTAATATTCTCCTTGCACTGGCATTTCTCCTGCCCTTTGTGCATGTGAGGCACTGACCACACTGGCAGCATGAATAGCTAGGAAGGCTTCGATAGTATGGAGCTGATTCATACATTTCCTCACTTCCTCTATTCTGCTGCCAGTGTAAACCTGAACTCATGCCATGGAACATAAACAGCAGAAATTGAATATTTGGTTAACTTATTCTTTTATAGCCCTTATGCAAAGCTCAAAGGAAGTGGTTCCCAAAAGTCAATCTATGGCAAGGAGAGAAAAAAATAAGGAGAATTATGAGCTTTTTTATAGACCTAAATGTATTCTATTTATAAATATGTTATGCGGTTATATCTTTACTAATTTTTTTTTTGGTTATTCTTTTCATTAAATTCTTGTAGCTCTGTTTTTACTTTTTAACTGCAGAATAAGAGGATAGCAATATTATATCGGTTCCCAAAACATTTAGAGGGACTTTACTGGTCCATGAAATAAAAATGCTTAGAACCACTGTGCTGGGGCAAGGCACTTGGTGGGGCTCAGAGCAGTCTGTCAGCCTGAGGAATGTTTTATAAAGAGAGGTGGGGGTGGGAGCAGGGGCAGCAAAGATCGCCTTTAAAAAACCATCAGTAATCTCAGGTAACATTCGACAACCTTAGTCTGGACTTGGTAGGTATATGAGTAATTTTTAGAACTGGAACAAAATCTTGTGTAAAACATATTTCCCAGAAATATGCATAACCTCTCTATTATGTAAACATTAATTTAGATAAAATCAATACTGTTGAATTGTACATCTGAAACTTATTGGATTTTGTTAACCAATGTCATCATAATAAAAATAAATTTTAAAAAATCAGAATCTGGGGTAACAAATTCTTTGTTCCCCTGTGGCTAAATATTCAGGTAGTAACCATAAAAGCATGGTAAAAAATAGGAATTTGGGGAAAAGACTTGATTAAATATGAAATAAATACCTAGCTTCAAATCGCATATACATAGGGGGTAAATGTGGTTTATATTGATTCTCTGTATACATCTCATTCTTACCATATTCCCAAGGTATTAATCATAAACACTTATCATATGCCTGTTTATGAAAATAGAGAGAAATGTAAATAAATGAAGGAGAGAACAGAGCTAACACTGATGTCAATGGAAATGTCTGTTTACATATTTATATATGAGGAATTAATCCAGATACTTCGAAAAAGATGGGACTTCAGTGTTGTGTCAATAGTGAAAAATACTATCAACCCCTAAGCAAATGTCTATTATATAGGAAAGGAAGATCTGAGAAATAAAAGTTGAATATAGATTTTTTGAGTACAAAATATTTTCTATTGACCAAATTAAAAATGTAACATTTCTATACTTTTCTCTCATTTTTTTAAAAGTCCCTGGGGTTTGATGAAAATGCAATAAAATGTTGCTAATTTCTCTATACTTAACTAACTAAATTATAATCTGGTAAGAGATATTTGATGTTTAAAAGCCTTTTCGAGAAAGCTATGAGGGCTGCGCATCATTCATTTTTGTATTCCAAGCATCTATGACTCCATTTATACATGATTGATGTTGAATAAACGTTTGCTTAAAGAATGTATGCACACTGGCCAAAACAACAACTACAGAATTAATTCAGACTTTTGAAAGTTTTAAATCTTCAGTGTTCAAATGGTCTTTAAATGTAGTGGAATTTTTTTTTCTCTATGAAAATAATTTTCTTTGGTTTCTCAGTCTCTAAATTTCCCTTTTTCTTTCTGAATAGTCCTGTTATTAGCTTTCTTCTATTTTATCACATGCTATACCTCACCATTCTAACCCAGTTCTTGAGCAGTTGTACCATCCAAAAGATAATAACCCTTGCTCTGACACTTATGTTATCCCCCTAGAAAACTGAATTCTGTAGCCCGTTTTTTGTAGACTCCAGGCAAAGGTGCAAAGAATATTTGAAACAGCCTGGATTTCAAGTAGGAAGTGAAGATGATTTCTTACTCAGATAATTCACCATCTCATAAAATGCCATTGTAAAGAATAACTTGAAAAGTGTGTAAAATATAACTAGATAAGTGTGTATGTGTGAGTATCTATGTATGTTAAGCATAATAAGATACACAGATGTTAGCCTTTATTTCAAAAGATGAAAACGATAGCAACACAGTCCATGTTATTTCCATAGCTTATGACTAAGCTGCAGTAAACATGCACAGATAAAAACTCTAAATATTCTTTAAAATAATTTTTTCCTCTGGGAGATAGTAAATACAATCTTGAAAGCTATAGATAGAGAAAGAGAAAAAAATTTTTTCTCGGTGACCTAGCCAATTTATGATGTCTATATCTTTTAAAAATTTTTTCTTAGAATAGTCAACTCTCTATGCTCAGATTTTTGTAGCACAGAAATCATAACTATATGCAATATATTTATTATATTGTTAAGAAAAATAATGCTAAAGATATTTATTAACCATATATCGTATATTATTGAAGATAAGTGATACTCAGAACTGGGATAATAATAATAAATTGGGTGTGTTGATGATACCATTTAATCTATTTTTAGGTACACATTCTAGAAAAATATTGTATCTCTTTTGGCCACTGGTGTTTGAGACTTTCAGTTCTATATTACCTTATGTTACAGTACTTAATATTCATAAAAAGCTTTATCAACACATGGGTGCTTTTCTGCAGAGATGGTAATTTTTAATTGGTTCTTAGGTGTTATGCTCATTATCTCCTCTTGTCTCTGTTCTACTTGTCTCTCCAGTGTTCTATTATGTTTAATGGTGATTTCATAAACTCATTTCTGTGTTGTGCTTTAGGGAAAGGTTTGCTTGTATTGTGGGTTCCTAGCTACAGAGCTCTGTGTCTGGTACTATAAGGAAAGAGCAATCATAAAATTACTATTGTTTGGAATACCCTAGGTGTGTAGAAAGTGATGTGGTTTGGTCAATTCTCAGTGGAGCTTTTCACTTTATTGGTATTTGTCTATTCGATTTGAATAAACCATTGGGTAGACACAGGCAGAATGTGCCACAAATCAATTATATGATCCATGTAGCAGCTTTAGTGGGCTTGAACTGCAAAGGACACACTTTGCTGAAATTGTATATTCATTTGCTAAAGTCTACATTGAATCCGTTTAGATCTAGTCTAATCTTTTAAAGTTCTGAAAATACTAGAGCAGTCTATTTTGATAAAAATTTTCTCAGAACAAGCACACAATAAAGAGTAAGACGCTGTTTCCTCTAGTACTATTGCAGTGATAATGGACAAAACAATAGTTGTATTGCATTCCCCTTTTAGAGTTTTTTAATTTAATAGAAAATCATTCTATCCTTCAGCAAATTTTCAGTATATTCCTTCATTAACTCTTCAAATATTTGTTGTGTTACCTGTAGTTGCAGAGCATTGTGCAAGGTGAGAGGTTACATAAACAAGTTCTTAGGATTTAATAGTAACCTTTTATTTTCAACTGAACGTAAATGTCACACCACAATTTCTCAAAAGATCCAACTGCTTGGAATCCTGGGATGCAGAGAGCCAAACATGATTTTGATTGTGAGTCTAGAAATAAATCTGAAATCATTTTTCCTACTCAACTGATCCTAGTCACTCCTTCTTTCCCATTTAAGTTAATAACTGCTTAACTTCCCACTAACTCAATCTTTCTTCATCCCTGATCCCATTTGCTTTCCCTTCTTGATGACCCAGAGCATGGACATTATTTATTTCTGGTTCTCATTCATTCTGAACAGACCCAAGAGTTTTTTGTTTGGGCTGTGCGATCAGAAAGATTGCAACCATTTTGATCTTTGAGCAACCATCTTTCTACTTTTAATATTGTGAAAATAACACTTTAATGGTTGTGCTCCTCAGAGAGACAATAATGGAGGATAAAAAACAAGTGGTTTTAAAAGTCAGTGTAGCTGTAGTATATAACTGATAAACAGTAAAATTCACTTTTTTAAAAATGTGTACTATTCCATAAATTTTGACAATATACACACTTGTGTTAACTATCACTATAAACAATATAATAAAAAGAACAAACTAATCAAAAACAGACTCACAAATAAAGTGGACAATTTTATGACAGACAGAGGGAAGGGGACTTGGGAGGCTGGGAGAATGGGGGGAAGGATTAAAGAAGTACAAATTAGTAGTTGATAGTTGGGCACGGGGAGCATGGAAGAAGGAATGTAATTAGTATTAATATTATGGCTAAGTGGAGGGTTAGGGGAGGAAGGGAGTAATTGGGGGGATCATTTTATGAACATTATAGATGTCTAATTAATGTACTGTATACTTGAAACTAACTTAAATAAATAAATTTATTTTTTTTAAATTTCCATCACCCACCCCCCCCCCCCAAAAAAAATCCCTCTGCCCTTTTGTAATTAATTCCCTTCTCCCAACACAGCCCCTGGAAACCATTGATCAATTTTCTGTCCCTACAGTTTTGCATATTCCAGAAAGCTATATAAATAGAATAATATGTAGCTTTTGAGTCTAGCTTCTACCTCTTAGACAATGCTTCTGAGATTCACTCATGCTACTGCAAATATTAGTAATATGTTCCATTTTATCACTAAGTAGTTTTCATTTATGGATGTACAACAGTTTGTTCATATACCAGGTAATGAATGTTCGTGTTATTTCCAGTTTGTAGAAATTAACAAAACTGCTGTGAACATTTACAAATAGGTTTTTATGGGGAGGTACGTCTTTATTTCTTTTGGGTAAATCGCTAAGAGTGGGACTATCGAGTCATTTAACTCAGTAAGAAACTACGAAACTTTTTTCAAAAGGGGCTATGACATTTTACATTCTCACAGTGATATGCAAAAATTTCAGTTGCTACACATACTTGCCAGCATTTGATATCTTCAGATTGTTTTATTTGAGTCATTCTAGTAGGTGTGTTATGGTATCTCATTGCAGTTTTAATTTACATTTCTCTAATGAGCGATGATGTGCAGCATTTTTATTGCCATCCGCATCTCTTCTATTTTGTGTGCTGTAAAATCTACAGAACATAAAATTTTCCATTAGTAATAGCCATTGGGAAACACTTGTCTGCTTTTTGTCTCCATGAATTTGCCTATTCTGGGTATTTCATATAAATGAAATAATTCAATATGGGGCCTTTGTGTCTGGTTTCTTTCACTTAACATAATCTTTTCAAGGTCTGTCCATGTCATAGCATATTTCAGTACTTCAGTGTTGTTTTTATTGTCCCTCAAATGTTTAATATGTGCATTTCTATATAATTCCCCAGGGATGTTGTAATTAAAAATATGTTGGACACATATTTCCCACATTATGATTATTTTTTTTAAAAGGTATAATTCATTGCTTTTTATAGCTGAATGATATTCCATCTCATGCATATAGCAGATTTTGTTTATCCATTCATCAGCTGATGAACATTTGGGTCATTTCCACCTTTAGCTATTGTGAATAGTGCTGCTATGAACATTTGTGTACACTTATTTACTTGAACACATGTTTCCAATGCTTTGGATATATACCCAAGAGTGAAATAGCCTGATCATATTATAATTCTGCTGAACTTACTGAGGAACCACCAAACTGTTTACCATAGTGTCTGACCTATTTTATATTCCCATAAGCAAGGTACAAGAATTCCAATTTCTCTACATCCTCCCCAGCACTTGTTTGTGAAACAGTATTTTACTGTGGTTTTAATTTGCATTTCCCTAATGCACAGAGACATTTTTTCATGTGCTTGTTGAACATTTGTATTTCTTCTTTGGAGAAGTGTCTATTCAAGTCCTTTGCCCATTTTAAAAATTGGATTGTTTGTTTTTTGCTGGGTTTATAGCATTATATCGATCTCTACTCTAAATAGACCAAGTAGACTTACCCTTTATGTAATAATGTTAGAATACAGTCTATTTCTCTTAGTGTGTCCATGCACATATAATAAATAATATCTATCATCTGGTTTTGAGTAATAATATTGGGTGCAGATGAATATATGTAACATTTGTCCAGGAAAAATGACACAGACTCCTTTTTAACGTTTTCTATAAAGTAATGCTATTCAAAATAATTCTCCCAAACAAGTGTCATACTGACTACATGGCAGGGTAAGTCCCATGAGTACTTGAGAAAATGATTTAATTAAATTTATATGTGTTAAAACATTTAATGTGGAATTTTGTGAAAAGGGGAAATATCTGTCTCCAAAACTTCAATTAAACTGTGACTGTACATGCCTAATTCAATGATCAGAATGTTGCAGCTGATGATCTCACACATATGTAGCTACCTCATACTAAGCTGAAGCGATTATGTGCCAGTGACAAAGAGGTAGGAGATGACTCAATGGATTGCTTGGGACTGACACCTGTTTGATTTCCTGCTGTTGATGGATTGGGTCTTGCCACATAGTCTGCTGATCCCAAAATGCCTTTTTTGGCTCTTCATAGGTTGCTTTATTTATGGTGCATAGGCAAGAGTGTTTATGGCTATAATTTCATGCCAGGAAATGTTGACTCATGGCATAAATGTGTTAAATTACCAGACACTGAAAAATGGTGCGAGTTAATTTAGGAATGAATGGCAAGAAGCTGAAAAATTTATAAGTTAAAAAAATTCAACAAAAAACCCCACTTTTGTCTCACTCAATCATCAACCCTATAAGGTAGGTGCCATTGTCACCATTTGCAGATGGGGCCCCTGAGGCTTACGGTTACTGTCTAGCTTGCTCAAAGGCAAATGGAGTGCCAAGGTTTGAACCAAAGTCTGTCGGACTCCAAAGTCCAAGATCATAATCACAGCACATATTAAAAGCCCTGGACTTATAAGAACAAACAGGGGAGAAAAGTCACAGGACTAGTGGCAGAATGACCAAAAAAGCATGATTTTATTGTGGAAATAAACTAAAGTACATAGCATGCCTAATGTACTTTAACTCATAAACACAAATGATTATTGTCTTTCAAGGTACTTATCTTAGAAAGCCATATGTTTAAATCCATAATAAAGCAACGGCCAATGTCTTTTAGAAGTACTAGCTTTAAATTGTTTTTAGATTCAGCTTACCAGCCACATTAAAACAGATAGATATAAACAGTTATATTTCTTTAGTTACATTAATAAAAAATATTAAGAAAAAATTCAAGATTGACTATTTATTAAAAAGATTTAAGTTCATATGACTTTGTTTCTAAACCATCAAATTCAAATTTCAGATTTCAAGTTTCATGATCCAAATGATGATATGCTAAAGAACTCATGTCAGGCTCTCAAAGAGATGCCCGATCTTGTTGAAATAAGGGTGTAGCTTATCAAGGTGACTGACTACTTCGAAAAGGACAATCTTTGGGATTTATAATTTTTGCATATTCCCACAATCAATAAATCACTGTTTCCAGTTCTTATCTACATAAAAGAAGATAATGAGGAAGATACCATAGAAAATGAACAAGAGAAAGAAAAAATGAAAATATCAATCGACACCTGACCTTCCAATGTTGAAATCAGACATAATTACCTATCAGAAATTATTCTTATGAGAAAAGGCTATTCTCTGTACATCCCCTACTCTGGCAACAAACTCAACCCTCTAAGGAAAATTCTGGCCTTAAGCTGTTGCATATTTCCTCTTTTCTCTTTTATTCCTTCTAACTCCTGAGTGGTACTATGCCAGCTGAGGTAATCAGTGGGGAAAGACCTGAGGAAGCCAAAATGGGAGTTTGCATCAAGAAAGGCAAAAATTTACTTGTCTAAAAAGAATAAAGTCAAAAGTAAAGAATGTGAATGGGAGGCTAAAGAGAGAAAAGACAGTAAAAGAGATAAGCCCACATGGCTGATTGTCAGAGAAAATTGTGTGAGGCGTTAAGGGTGTGAAGAGATTTGAGGGAGCTTTCAGAGTGGGCTGTATAGGAAATGAGAACAGAAACTTCAAAAATACTGCTGAGGATGATGAATTTTGGATATTCTGTTAAGTTCTATAAAACCTACTAGTAGAGATTTGAATTACTTTACATTCTTTTTGATTGGTGAATTATGTTTCTTTACAACACAAGACTGGCCCAGATTTACTGAGGTGATAGTAGTATGACATTTACAGTAGGCGTTCTTAATGCTAGGTTCACGGGAGGGCTTTAAGTTGCTTATAAGTCCTCATAATTGTATGCCATTGGTGTTTCTGTATACCCGTGTATTTTGAAATAATGAGAATCTTCATGTTCATAGCTTTAATCAGATTCATAAAGAATTCATGATCCTTCCTAAAAAAATATGAAAGGACTACCATTGGGAGAGAGAAGGTAGTATCAAGACTAAAGATCAAATGAAGAAATATAACTATAGAAGATAACTATTTTCTAATTCTTTCACAAAAGCTTAATATGCTAGTCTAAGTCCATTAATTTTGCCAAAGATTCCAATGTATTCATTCACCCTCCCTCTCTCCTCTTTTTAATCTCCCTAAATTTTTCTCCTGATTACCTTGGTATTTGAAAATATATTTGGTAAATTTTGAAAAATAAAGTAATCCATGAGTATGTTAAATAAAGTGAAGAAAAGGGCCACTGCTGGGGAAAATTAGAGCTAAACTCTAAGCAAATCAGACATTTACTATAGTTTTTGAGAAAAGTATCACAATAGACCATGATACAAAGAAAGCACAATAGTAGTGGTGAGATTATTAGTGTTATCAAACTGATTAAGTGTCTTCCGTCAAGGCACATGGAAAGGCATTTTCAGTTACTACTCTTCTTCTGTAAGGATTAATATATCATACTTGTTACAGAATTCAATGTATTAAGTTATATTAGGCATCAAACTATATTAAGTGGATAAACATTTAAATTATGGAGGGCAAATAGCTGCAAAAGGGAAGAACCAAGAACCACGAAAAATCTGCCATTGCTTTGCTAAGTTTGTTTGAGCCACCTACTCAAGTGTTTTATTCAAACCCCAAATGGGAGGCACAGAGCCATTCCTAAGTCTTTCAAACACGCCTTCTTTCTTCATCTGCCTCTTTCCTCCTTTAAAAGCAGCACAGTTTTCTTACCCAAGACAAAAATTCAATTTAGTGTCTTAGAGAAAGGCCTTCAGCAAATATTAGCCTCCAGTGTTCTATGAGCAGAGTACTAGCCATGTTGTAGGCATTCATTACATGCTTATTGAATAAATGAGTAACCAAATGAATAAATAAAACATCTCACCCCCCTGCTGCCAATTAGTATGTGACATTCAAGGCAGCACTGAGCTTGGGAGAGCAACATCAGGGAAAGGAGAAACTGACCATTCACAAAATACTTCCTTATCTCTTTCAGATAGCAATCACTTCCTTAGAGTGCCTTGAGCTCTTAAGAGCTGATGCTCTCTCCAGAAGGTTTTATGAAATCACTGACAACTTGTCCTGGGATGGCAAGAAAAGAGGGGTGTATAGATTTATATGAAATTTCAAAGGTTAATATCACCTTTTAAAAGCATTGGGAAAATGTTCTCCTGGGACTAATAATTGAAAACTAACTAGCTAATTGTTATTACATCTCTGAACCTGTCATTAATTATTTCTTTTTCTAAGGTGATGTGGGAGATTATCTATATCTGTCGATCAATCAATCTATTGATCAATCGATCGATCTCACTATGTGGGTAAGATCTCTGACATTAATGATAATGTTATGTTTTGCAAAATGATGCTCAAGGTACTATGCGAAGTATATGAATAGGGAAAAATGCAAATTTCTGTCAAATGACAACTGATTCTGTTTCAGGCTTTGCAACCAATGTAGACTTCATGACTACAGAGCTGTAAATGTACTAAAATAGTTTCAAGAGAAAAATTCCAAATTGTGATAAAAATCATTGCTAGGATTTGGATGTACTTTGTATCAAAATATTTTAATTAAATTTTGTGATCTTACACAACTTTGAATAGGTCTTTTTGTGGTAAGGTTAAATCTATTTCTATAACATTAAATTTTAAGAAATAAGTAGATTTTAATTCATCTTTTTGATTTACTAATAAATTATTTTAAAGCTACAAAAAAACCCCTCACAAACCATTTTTTAAAGTAATATTTATAAGTTGCAAAATGAATTGCTGTGTAATATATTTAGCTTCAAATTATATTAAGAAGATTATTTCTCTGTCTTCTTTTTCAAGTCAACCTAAAATTGAGTTAAATATCATTTAAAGACTTTAGCTATTGAGATTTCTCAATGCTTTTAAAAGGAAAAAGTAAAGTCTGCTAAGGTGACCATGACATGTTTAAGTAAATATTTTCCCCAAAGGTTAATTGTATAATTTAACTTGAGAAGATATGGGTAAACACATAGACCAGTTTTAGGAAGTAATTTATGATTTCCCATTTCCTCTGATTTTGGAAAGCACTTTAAAGTATACAATTTCTGTTGAGATTTCTCACAACACCACTTTTTCTGAAGGCTTCACGGCTTAGATAACCAATAATACTGATAAATCAATTCATCAATGGGCTCAGAAATCTTAGGGAAAAACAGACAACTCATTGCTTCATTTCTATTCTGCCATTTGTTCCATTGTCCCCAAGTGACTTCACAACAGAGTTTACAGATCAAAAGACGTTTTTCTAGGAATACTCACAAACTTCTACTGGAATATGCACAGGCTTTCAGAAAAGTCAACATTTACTTAGTTTAAAGAGCTTTAAATCTGAACTAGTACAGCAATCAGGAGGTTTATCTAACCCTGAGAAACAGCTCAAGTAACTGATATATGCAGGTATTCATCTTTCTGCCCCAAAGAGCTCTGCTGGCAGCAGTAAAAACCAAAGTGGGAACTTTATAAAAATGAAAATTGTGGCAGCAAAATACACTTACAAGGTTAATTTGACATATTGCAAAAATTTGGGAGGTTATAGTGGTTTCTATATAACCACAGTACTGATTTAGAAAAACCCCAGAAAAACAGCTGCATTTCAATATGTAACCTGCCTTACTTATACACCTAGATTTTCAGGGTGTATGAGTCTTGAGATGCTAGAATTTGAACATTGGGGGAAATTGTATGCATCTCTTATTGAGAAATAACAAGATAATAAACCTGTAGAAGTTTACACTTAAACAATAGGCAAAGGATGAGAAAAAGTAAGATCAGTGCTGCTTATTTATTAAGAAAATGGTGCTCATACTACTGGATTCTCTGATTACCTGTGAATATCGCCATTTCTGGCATTTGGTAGCAACTGGCTGAGGCAAACCTGGCAAAATGGTCTCTAGCTGCTGGAAGATTAACTCCTGTACATTCTCAATGCTGTGTTCCATGTATGTAACTCCAAATGGGACAGTGGTGTGAATCACAACGGAAGGCCCGATTTCTGATGATGCTGCTGTAAGAGAAACATGAAGACGCATCTTAAAGTGGGTAGCATGGGAGGGTCTCTCAGCATTTCAATCCAGGTTTAAGACTCGATCACAGTAATCAGACAATAAATGGAGGGAAAACAGATTCTAATCTCCAAAACATAAAACTAAGCTATTTCTGAAATTCAAAATCAAGCTTGTCTGAAGAGGAGGAAGAATTCATGATGTAGTTTAGAGAATAAATGTTTAGGTCCTGCTGAAGAGCCAGAAGGAAGGATAAGAAGGGCATGTAATACATATCGCCTTGGATATAATTAAATTTATTGGTATGTTCATCTTCTCATATCCACTAAACGATAAACTCTTGAGGGCAGGAGCCATTTCTTACACATAGCCTATATCCTCCTTAAATTCTAAGAACAAAGTATATGTTCAAGAAATAGTTATTTGTTGTTGTTGTTGTTAAATGGATTATAAAATATTTTGTCAAAAATACTCAATGCTAGAATAAAATATCTTTACCACTTTGAAAAAAAATCAAGTTTCTCTTTAAAAACAGCCTCACTTCATAACATTTTCCTTTATCTTTTAAACAGCATTAAAAATAAGTCTGTCTCATTTATAACACGGAGTTACTTTCCATCTTTACCATTATATTTCACAGTTACAAATAATGAGTGTCTGCTTCGTATCTTTCACTCTTTAGTAGACTATAGGGAAGTTGAATAAAGTTTGAAGTTGAAAGCAAAGTGACTGAGGCATTAGGATATATACTCTTGGAAGGAATGTTGACAAGAATTTGACTTATTTGTTTAAATCCTGTAGAGAAAGTTGGGGGGGGACAATAATAGATATGAATATAAATAAGCATGAAGTAATATAAAAGTTGATGTTCTCTTCTGTTGAGAGAAGAGAATATTAAAGTCTGAAAGGTACTGACAAGTGTTGGCAAGTCTGATTCTGAAAATTCTTTAATTTGGGATTCTAACAATGATCTACTTGAGGTAGGTATGTATAGGTTTACACAGAATAAAAGGATTTAACATAAGCCACTTACTTGCTATGTGCCCACTTAACCTCTTTAGGTTTCAGAGTTTTTTTTTTCTTTTGTATTGTTTTATATAAATTCAGAAAGTTAGTACCCAACCACATAGGTCTGTGGTGTGGATTAGATAACATAAAGCACATAAAGCGCTCAGCAGTTTCTGGCTCAGAGTAGGTGCTTCATAAATGTAAGCTATGAGAATAGAAGCAATAAATCAGAAAAAGTTCCCATGGTGTTGCCCAAATGATAGTTGAGAGTTATTTTTTGTATAAGTACTTCATTTTTCTGTTGCTTTCTGCTCAGAGAATCCTAGATTATGAATTTTATAGGAAAACACAAGGGATGTTCATCCCAAAAATGCTGTAAGCATTTTAAAATGAAGTGAGAGCTTCCAAACATTTTTATTTGCATGAGGTGAAAGATGTGACTTCAGAATATGTGTAGTAAATGCAATCTCTTTGAACATTCGATGTTTTACCTATCAGTGTAGACTTTACAGGTACCACACAGAGGGAAAGACCAAAGAGTGCACAATCTCAAATTCTTTCCCAGAATACCACCAGACAGAGAAATCTATTGCATATTGCTGCAGGGAGTTATTTATGTTATCAGTTAATAAATTCAGGGAGGCTTTATTCACAGCAATGGGGTGTCAATGCCACCCCTCTTCCATGAGGTACCAAATCTTCCTGGAGACAGAGGAAGTTACTGGGTCAGCATTCTGGAGCAGGAGAGTTGGGGTTCTGAGCTGACTTGGCTATGGCAGGCTTCAAAGGAAAATGAATGCTAGCTGCGTGCTGAGAATTGAGAATTTGCACTGACCCGGCCATTTGTTCTAGGGAGAACTCGTAAAATTACTAAGGGCAGTGATGGTTCCTTGCCAGATTTTTCTCATTTACATTAGCCATCCACTCCAAGGAGAGCAATAAAAAGGGAAATTTAAGACCCAAAATGAAACAGTACTTGCATAACAATGAGAGAAGAACCTGACTACTTGTTTTTATTGGAATCAGACAAAACTTTTTGAGAATTTAGATAAAAATTTGAATAGCTGTAACCTAAAACAGTAAGTTTTAAGGGAAAGTCCCCCAAACTCCCAAATTAAGGAGTATTTTTAGAAGGTAAAGTTCAAAAAGACAAATAGCCAACCAGAGTTTAAACATGACCAAGGTTTGGAAATACAGCATTATAAAAAGCCACAAATATGTTAATAGGATTTAGAGCGTAAATTCAGTATAATCATTATTCCTTGGTCACTGAGAAGGTAATGTTATCTTTTTTTCCCCCTTTATTTATTCAGTTTAACAAGCATAGCACTTTGCTTTTGGCATTTTAAATGTAAAGTTCATAGTAAGTTGACAATTATTTCTGTATGTTGGGAGATCAACAGTTTTAGTTAGTAGATAAGTATTTGAACCCTTGCATCCTTAATAGGCTCGTGGTCTTAAGACAATCTCCCAAGTTTTGCTTTCTTTCATGAATTAAAAGGGAGTAATGCAACTTACCTACTGGGCTGTCATGAGGATTAAATGGGTTAGGATACATAAAAGCCTTTCTTCAAATATAAAGTTCTACACAAATATAAGGCTTTGTAGATAATATTCTTTTTTTGACCACTATGCTGTGGTAAGAGCAACTTTAGAAAGGGGTTGACTTCTCTCAAAGTATTAAGATTATTATTATATTAACACCCTAGAAACAGAGGCAGAGTATTCCTGGGTATCGGTGCAGAAAATTTCTTATTTTTGTTTTTTTTATTCTGTGGTAAAATATGCATAACATAAAACTTACCATTTTAATCTATTTTAAGTGTACAGTTCTCTATCATTAAGTATATTTGCATTGTCCTGCAACTATCACTGTCATCCAGAACTTAATCTTCTCAAACTGAAACTCTATACCGATCAAACACTAACCGCTCACTCCTCTTCCCCTAGCCTATCAACCACCATTCTATTTCTGTCCACAAATTTGACTGCTCTAGATACCTCTTATAGTGGAATCATACAATATTTGTCTTTTCGTGACTAGCTTATTTCAAATAACATGATGTCTTCAAGATTCATCTATTCTACAATATGTGTCAATTTCTTTCCTTTTTAAGGGTACACAATATTTCATTGTATTTACCCCTTATTGTATTCTTCTCTTTTACTACTTTGGAAGTTCTACAGTTTATTTCTATTTTTAAGGATTATCCATAGATTTAAGCACCCATATTAAAGTAAAAGTTAACATTTTTTCTTTCTCCTGCATTATATAAGAATCTTAAATATTTTAACTCTGATTTTGCATGCATTTGCTGTCCAGGATTTACTTCCTTATTATTGCTTAATATTTATTCACAGTTTCCTTTGTAGCTCTCACATCTCCTCTCTGGGGTCATTTCCCTCTTCCCAAAGTACCTTTATTTGAAGTTCCTTAATGAGGTTCTGTTGAAGGCAAACTTTCAGTTTTTGTTTTTCTGAACACGTCTTTATTTCACCTTCATTTGTGAAATATAGTTTTCCTTGGTATACAACAACAGGTTGAAAATATTTTCTCTCAGCACTTTAAAGAAATTATTCCAATGTAAGTTAGCTTTTAAAGATGCTGTCAGAAAGTCAAGTCTTAATTTGATTGCAAGTTCTTTGCAGGTAATTTTTCTTTTTTATCTGGATGCTTCTATTGTTTTCTCTTTCCTTGTGGTGTTCTGCAGTTTTACTTCCAATATCTTGAAGTTTGAGTTTCTTTTTGTTTACTTTCTTTAACTTCTTTGGGTTTTCTGAATCTGAAGAGTCGGTTTTGTCATTAATTTTGAAAAGTGGTTAGCCATTAATTTTCCCCATTCTCTCTATTCTGTCTTCAGGGAACTCTAGTTTGAGAAATGGTAGATATTCTCATTCTACCTTTGTCTATCCTGGCCTCTTTTAACACATTCTATCTCAGCTTCTCCATGCTAGATTTCATTCATAATTTCTTCTGATTTATCTTTCTCATCGTTCTCCCTACATCAGGCAAAACAATTAGAGAACCATTATCTGCTAAATGGTATGGTATTGATATTTAATTTGTCATTTAATTTGTCATTTCAAACCTAAATTATTTTTTTTATTTATAAAAGTTCTAGTTTTTCAGATCTACATGATCAATTTCTCCTTAATCATACTGTCAGTACTCTCATTTCTTTAAACATATTCAATATGTCATATTGTATGTTTAGTTGTTCCAAAATCTGCAGTCTTTCTGAGTTTGATTCTGCTTTTTGTTGTTTTGAATGGCTATTGCTCATGATGGTGTGTTTCCTTGTGTTTTGTGATTTTTTTCTTCCTATTGTGAGCCTAAAGTTCCTAGGAATTTTATCTGAGAAAAATCTTTGAGGCCTAAGTTTAAAGTATTATTTTGTAGATTTACTTTCATTTCTGCTAGATGTCTTGGGGGCAGTAGTGCCCATAACTACTTTA
The DNA here is from genome assembly GCA_004027375.1 of Macroglossus sobrinus. Taxonomy (NCBI): domain Eukaryota; kingdom Metazoa; phylum Chordata; class Mammalia; order Chiroptera; family Pteropodidae; genus Macroglossus; species Macroglossus sobrinus. The sequence continues at coordinate 1,040,454 of PVKZ01000218.1, forward strand.
ACTAGATTTTTAGAATATACCGGCAGAACAAATTCTGGTAACAAATCTGTTTGAGGGTGGATATGTGGTTTGGCATCTCAGGGGAGATATTTTATTTCTTTCTTGTTTTTTTTTCTACTCCAGTCAAAGCATCCCCATATTCTTTCTCTGCCAAATAGGATATATCAGATAAAGAGAAGTATTTTTAAAGCCATAAAAGTATACACATCCATGCTAATAAACTTCAATCTTAAAGAAACAGGGTGATTTCTTTTTGTAAAATAAAAGTTATCAAAATTAACATAAAAGACATCAGTATAAACCATGATACATAAAAGAATTTGAAAACAAAATCAATAAGTTAAAAAAAAAAAAGGTTTCAGGACCTGTTTGCTTCACTTGTGATTTAAAAAAATTGTCAAGCTAGTTTAATGTTAACTGTAGATACACACATTTGCACATACAAATTCATACACAAAAAACTACAGACCACTCTTTTATTAATAGACATATTTTTCACATTAACAGGTACAATTAAAAATGTATATTTAAGATATATATTAAAATATATAAAAGGTCTCCTTTTAATATCAATTCATGAGACAAAAGATTAAAAAATAGGTGACTTTCTCAAAATGAGTAGAATCTCTTTCTTAAGCTGATAGTTGATGTCATTCTTTACAATGAAATAATATAGATTTTTCACACTAAAATCAGCATAAACCAAAAATGCTTAGTAATACCCATGGTGTTTAATTACTGGTATTACTGGTTGGTGAATTAAGATAAAAAATAGAAATAAAGTTTATAACTAATAAAGAGAAGGAAAATCTTATGATTGAAAACAATAGTGAACCAGCATAAAATTCATCAAATGAGTTTAAAATTTTTTTAGATTAAGTTGTTAATGAATCAGAATGATATCCCTGGAAAAAATCTTAAGCTATATTAAGTATTTAATGCAAGATAACAAATTTAAAGCAATGAAAATCCACCTTTTTATGTCATCCTAGAAATTTGGATATATAGAAAAAAGTTAATTTAGAATATTCTCCTCCTACTTCTGACTCAAATTTGTAACCATTTCTGATTTTCTACTTATGTAACCATATGAGAAATGCACATTCTTTAGTCATACAACAACCTCGAACTCACTGGAACACACTTATTCACATGCAAATATCTGAGAGAACTTTTCCATCTGATAAACTTTATTTTTGGCAGTATCTATCAAGGGACAGAAGTTGGGTCTTCAAGTTAGACAGAAGTTGAGTCTGTCAAAAGACAGAAGTCTTAGGCCAGCTCTAGATTCCATTTCTGACATGGAAGTAAAAGACTAAAGAAACATAAGGAGTGGCTGACACTACAGCTACAGGTCAAGAGCTTCAAGAAATGGGTGAAAATGGTTCTTTAATTACTGATTCAATCAAATGAGCATGTAGTTGTCTAGTGCATTATTGATAACAGGAGAAACTGGATTGAGGCTTTTTAGAAGTATACATCTTAGTGGGGGAGATGGCACACAGGCAAAACAATTAGAGAACCATTATCTGCTAAATGGTATGGTATTGATAGTGTGTGCAAATAAAGGAAACAGTCTCATGTGAAAAGAAGAAATAGGCAAGGAGTTGAGAGCCACACAGTTTGGGGTAGTAGCAGTCAGCTCTCCTTCCTCCTTCCCCCTGGCAATAGAAATTAGTGGTAAATTTCCCACTCCTTACTCCTTGTGGAAATGGCTCAACTATCCTTGCTTTCTAGCCATGAAAGTTCTTACTACAATGTAGCTCTTTCATATGGCTCCAGGGCCCAGCAGCAAATGTAATGAAAGCGTAAACCAATCACATCAGTAAATCCAACAAAAAAATCTAACCCTCAATGAAAGAATAGCAGGGAAAAGAGAAGAAAGAAGAGGGGGAAGGGGAAAGGCAGACAGAGGTGTAAGGATGATGCTTCTGATGTCTCTCTTCCCTTTCCTTTCTGGCCTCCCTAAGCAGAGCCAACCCAAACAAGCATATAGCAGTACTCTGCCATTTGACATTCCATCTCCTTGGCAGTGTGTCTGCTGTCCTATGTTTCTACTGCTGGCACAGAATTAGGAACTAGGCCTCACTATTTAGAGGGACCACCTGCAGGTTTTATTTGCTTTTTAATAATCTCAAATCTATTTCTTATGTACATGTAGATTACGAGGCCAAAATTCATCTACAAGAGCCCAACTGATGTCATGGGCAACTGCATTAGTTACAATTTTATCTGTAGCCATGACTTTTGTAGTAAGTATTTATAGTCATTCGACACAATTTTATGGTTTTAACTGAAGAGTAAGATTGTAGAAGTGTGAACTTCTGAAATGACAGCATGAACCAGACACAGAGAATAGATGGTTTTACTCATAGTTTTCCCCTTTACTTATTTTGTTTTTATCTTATCATCTTTGAGGAGCAATACTTGTTTTATTTTCTTCCTTATTATTTCCCTGTTGGTAGGGGACTATATTAATTAATAACAGCAATTGCTTTAAATAGCCAATGGAAATCACTGAGGATGTTTAAATGAACAGTCTCATTTGGGAGACATAAGATCACAGTATCTAGATAGAACTGACAGAAGAAGGTAATTGGCCTAAAAAAGATTCAGAAAAAGAAATAAATTGTATTCTTGTCAGCAACTAGATGTCAAAATTACCCGACAAGCTCTTGCTTCCTTTTTTAAAGGTAAAATATCTGATATAAAGGAGAAAATGATAGGGGTAAAATGGTACTCTTTTAAAAGACAGGAAATATAACTCAAGTTTAAAAGTGTCTTTTTTCCCCCTTCTTGTTGAATGTCATACCTAACTAACTGTTCCTAGAAAACTCTGATATACCACCTAAGTTTTACAGAAAATCCTGGAATGCTATTTTCCCTGTTAAGATATAAGATAAGCTTTATTGAGTATGAATGAACCAAATCCCTTTCTCCATCCTGATTGTACAGGAAAATTTTAAGAGACATCAATTGAGCTCTGGATGGTAAGTCAGAAATTCTGTCTTTCCATTCTGTGACTGAAATTCTTTGGACAAATATATATTCGAAATACTGTTTAAAAAAATTAAATAGAACTTCTCAGAATCCCTAATATGATTATGCACAGTGTAATTCTTTTAAGGAAAGATAAAATTATTTTTGGAATTTAAAAACTACTTTTAAATTTAAATTACAAAAGTATTTTTATAAAGGTTACTCAAACATAGTGCAAGGATATAAATTGAAAAAAATTTTTAAAGTATTGCTTCTACCTTATAACTGGCTGTCCCACTCCCTAGAGTAATGACAGTCAACAGTTTCCTATGTGTCCTTTCAGAAATCTCTACAAATGAGCCTGTACATCTCCTCTTTAAAATGGAAATACACTCTTACTAAAACCTATTGTTCTTTAACTTGCTTTTGGTCATTTAATATATCTTGGATAGTTTTCTATGAGTTCATGTGGACCTATCTAATTTAATAGTATGGAATTACCATGCTTTATTAGTCAGTCTTCCATAGCTGGATATTTTGTTTTTCCCAGTTTTCTGCTGTAACAAGCAATGCTTGAATGAGCATGTTTATTTATATATCTTTGTTGCAATTATGTGAGATTATCTCTAGGATGAATTCCTAGAAATAAAATTGCTGAATCAAAGAGTAAGCACATTTAAAATTATTCCAGATATAGCTAAATGGTGCTCCAGAATTCCACTCGCTCTGATAGCATGCGAGAACTCTTGTATCTCCATTCTCTTACCAACACTGGGTAATTTTTGCTAATCTGCTAATTAAAATGTATCTTATTTTATTATTAGTTTTCAGTTAGTTACACTTAGTATGGTATTTTCACATACAAACCCAATTTGTATATTCTTTTCCAGTGATCTGCCTGTTTGTTGTCCTTTTAGTAACCATAGTTACCTCAGGATTATTGTGCAAATTAAACCCATTTAAAGTGAGAAGTTCAGAGTTTGGCACACAAGTACTCATCAAGTGTTATTTAGCAAACCTACCTATCAAGGCTGACTCATTCCGTTTCAGAGGATTAGAGTTACTAAGGTTTTATTGTGCCATCACTCTTACCTTCTACTTCATTGCTGGGAAATGTAAATTTCAGAAAAAATGATGCACTATGGGAGAAAAATGTGTCCTGGAATCATGGTATTTATCACATTGCTATTTTAATTGTTTATTTATTTGTCTGTCTTCCCTCTACATTGACAGCTACTTGAGCTTATGGATCCTTCTTACTTTTACGTTTTAATACCTACCTCAGGGCCTAGCACATGCTAAGCAATCAGTATTTGTTGAATACTTAGATGAACAGATGAATGAATAAAGCAAGAGCCATTGACTTCCTATTATGATGGATGGGGACTTAGCTCTTCCATATCACCCTTCTCCTCATTCTACTCCCCCACCCTAACCAATATCACAACAATTTTGATAAAATCATTAATGAGTGTTTACATTATAATAATGTACTGTAATGCTTCTGAAGAATCAAACAGTCCTAACCATACATCCTGTCTTGTTCAACCCTTCATTTTTCCTAGAGCTGATAATTACCCCATCTTTTCATTTTTTTGATTCTCAACATACCTCTAACTCGCTAACATTTTTTCCCAAATGCTTCAATATCTCTGTCACTGACCTATTGATAACTTTTTGCATAGACTCAAATGCATTGGTTCTAAGCCTCCCCCACCCATACCTTTCTCCCAGAGGACTCCATGTTGTATGTCTGCACCTAGTGGGTGTGTATAGGTAGAGTAAGCTTTCCTCCATTTATTGAATAAATAGAATGGAGTCATCTCTATTGGACAAAACAAGAGCACATTTAAAATCTGAAAGCATTGAATACTCAGATGAATAATCATAGCTGTAGTTCTATATGCGACCCTAAGAAATTTTCCCAACATTTTATTGGAAATGCTAGCTTTAAAAAAACACTAACATGCTTATTAGTTTTCTTCTTTTCTTTTGGTCTTTGACTTGTTTATTCTAGGCCTGTGAATATTAACATATCTGTGGATTTATGCGTTTGCCATTTAAATAAAGGCTAGGAGGGGAAGTTTTAAGCTGATACACATGCATGTTTGTAATCCTTGTTATTCCAGGCTACATATGTTTGGATTTCTTATGTTTAACAAGACACACAGACATCCTGTAAACAATTCAGTATAAGCTAACCATTCTGATAGGCATTTAGTTAAATATAAACAATTGTGTAAAACCTCACACGATGAACCAAAAATAAAATGAGCATTCTCCCAAGTTCATACTTCTAATTTCGGAAGATGTTTCCCCACAGCCCCAGTATAAGTAAATGTATACAGATTCAGAAAATAATCTTACAGTAAACAACTTTAAATTGTTCACAGAAAAGTAGGTTCTGACTTTTCCAGCCAGCTGAGAAAGTAAATGATAACATTTACCAGTAATCGAAGGTACTTAAATAATAAACAACACATTGCAATACCTGTGAGTGTTAAATGTTAGAGGCTTTAAGATGGGGTCAAGATGGTGGAAACAAGGTTGGGCTGGGCCACTGAGGATAATTTTCTACTAATTAGAGGGGCATCTCCAAGTCCTGAGTGTGGAATATATATAAGAATCAAGGTGTTGAATCAAATCTTCAAAATAGATAAGGCTTCATAATAGACAAGGTGATCAGTGAAAAAGGCTGACATATAAGGGTAAGGAATAACATGTGCGACTGGGCCTGCAGAATGGGAAGGAATTATTCTTAGTTTAGAGAGGGAAAAAAAAAATACATATTCCCTACACAAAATCATTTCAATATTTCTTTTTCTACTGGATTGGCTTTGGGTCATGAAGAAACTCAAACCAGTTCTCAAACATTGTAAAGGTCTTCTGCCTGTTAATCTACTTAATATGTTCAAGAAACCCAATATCTAAATGACATGGTAAACAACCTCTAGGCTAGTTATGAGAATCATGGGGGGAACATCATCTGCTCAGCAACCACTAGTTCTTTTATAGCAACAATATCCAAATTTTGTTTTAGGGGATCACCCCTCCTCTGCTTTCAGCTTTGATAAGGGTGGTCTTGGTTAAACTGATCCATTAATACATACCTACTGGTCATAGAGATTGGTTCAATAATGGGTACATAACTCAAGTCAAGCCAATCAGGTCAATGAGATTAAATTAATGTTAAGCTTTTGGGGAAATGAGTTTTGTTTTGTTTTGTTTTTTGGTGACTTGGCACTGAAATGCTTGGTATTACCGTGTGTCACCATAAATGAATCCAATCCAGCAAAAGGTGAAGTCAGGAAATTGTTAGAAACTAAGGCTTCAAGATGTTGACAGAATCAAACTAGACATGCTTGAAGTTTACTTCTGGATTTTTCAAGAACAATACTAATAAATTCCACCACCACTTTTTTTTTTCTTTTTTGCCTAAACTATCTGACTTGAGTTTTATCTCATTTCAAACCTAAACTATCCTAAACATGTGAAATATCTAGTACTGTGTCTGGCATATGTATGCATGTCCTATGAATATCAGTTTCCTTTCTATCTTCTCTATCCTTCTTCCACCTATCTTTAATCTTAATTTATATTGCTAGTACATAAAGATTAGATTTTACCAGTTTCTTTAGAAAGCTTGAACACATAATTATGAGAAAATCTTTTGGGCCTAAGCTTCCGTGTATATGAAATAGACAGGTTAGACAAATTCACTTTTTAAAGACCCCTTTCAGCTTTAGTTTTCTACTAATTTACTAAATAGAGATCCAGGTGGCAGTGACAATTTGAGAAGTAAAGCTCATTCTTTTCTTAACCACTCATGTAGTCACTAGGGCAGATTCCTGGTCCTTAAAGAAGAAACTAAAACTAGGAATTCACAAGACTGTATGATAGAAACACTTCACTTCATTTGAGCTTTCTCAATCCTTGAGTTTGCTCTACATTTTAGGGCCTTAACCACCATCCCACTTTTAAGCACTATGTTGTTTAGTCTAGTTTCAGCTCTGCTATTACCTAGAACACTTTTTGACATACCACAGATACTTGATTCATGTATTGAAAGAGATAAATAGTTCACAAGTGTTACAGCTCTGTGGAAAATCATATGTAACTAACAGTAGTTAAATTAATATATCCAGATTGAAAATATTTTGCTTTTTTAAAGATATATTAAAGTTGGATTCAAGTTTTTTCTGGAAATAACACTACTCTTGCTTACCTGTATTTTGATATATGTGATCTTGAATTTAAGAGGACAGTAGGCCTCTCAGGATCCCTAATTAATAACTTGGATGATCCTCCTGAAGCATGCCATGAGTATGAACACCATCTGCCATGTGATCAATGGTAGAACTAGGTTTCTAAGGTTCTTCCATTTCTAGGACTCTTGATAGTGGGCTGGTGGTGGCAGTGGTAGAAATGGACTTCTAGGGCTGGTGATAGAAGCTGGTACAAGTGGACTGCTAGGGCTGGTGATAGAAGCATACTTGAGAATTTGGCTAACCCAAATCTGGAACGCAGGTGAGGGGAGTAATCGGAATTCAAATAACACATTCAGTATTATAATCTCAGCTTTACAGAAAATATTTTAAAAGCCACTGTTATTTTCAATATACAAATGACAGAAAGTACGGGTTGGGGAGGAATGTGAAAAAGAAAAGTCTAGTCTCCAAGTATTAGTCAATCTCAGTGTGTTCTAGGGTGCATGGTGGGGAAAAAGGTAAGTCTCCCTGAGGAGTTTTTATTAGGCTCTCCAGAATAGAGATTTTTACTTTTATCAAAGAAGCATGATATAAAGACGAACAAAGCTTGGGCTGTAGTCCAGTTTACTCATCTATAAAAATATAATAGTATTTACTAAACAGAGTTGTTGTGAGGATAAAATGCAATAAAAGAAGTAAAGCACTTAGTACAGTGCCTGGCTCCCACTGTTTGGTTAATAAAGATTATGGGTGTGGAGGTTTAAAAAGGTTGAACAATGTTGGTCTGGTTTTTAATTTCATTCTTTTTTACATTTCAAACTCCTGACAAAAGTTGTTCTAAATTCAGACTATAGAAAACTTCTCTTTCCTTCTTATATAGAAAAAAGTTGTAAATGAAAAAAAAACCCCGTATTTCATATTTGTAATTTGAGACATAATTGGCACAAACACAAGAGAATGCGCAAGTAAGTACACGTTCACACAGTGAGAGGGAGGGTGGGAGGAGAGGCTGTGAGGCAGACCTGTGATTCTCCCACACCCAGACATGTATTGTGCCAATCAGAGCTCATAATTCCTAAGCCTTTCTGCCTTACATAGGATATTAGATAATGCGTCTCCCCACTCCTCCATTCTCAGGACTTGAGATGTCTTTGATTATTCCAATCACATTTAACTACTAAATTGGAAATTCCAAGTATTTTGAAATAATTTTGACCTTTTTAAAGTAAGCAATTTCTTGAAGTTTTCCACTGTGGCAAACCAAGGAGACAAGATTTCTAAATTCCACAGCAAAGGTAAATCCTTGCAGATCAACAGAATCCCTGTTACAGAGTGCCTTAGGAGATTCTGTGCCAGGGCACTTTTCTACTTGGCCAAGAACCCATGTTTGAGTCCATCGCTCTCCATCATTCCTTAGGCTTCTACTTTTATTTGAATGTGCAAGAAGCAGATCTGGTTTTGTGAGACAGACCTCTCCAGAGAAATACATTCAGGCAAGCTATATGAATAAGGAAGATAAACCTCAGGAGACTGATCTCATATTGGAAAATTACTTCTACTTTCTTTGATGAAGCAGATATGGCCTCAAAGTTATTATTTACTGTCCCTTTCAAGAAGGTATATTTTTATATTCCTATAAGTGTAACTCAAGGATTGTTAGAGACCTGTCTGGGATTACTGATCAGATGAAAAGGCAACGTCTCATGGAGAAACCAATACTCCAATTCCACAAACATTCTATTGCGTAGGCTTCAAAATATATATCCTCAAAACTCTGAATAAATAAAGAAAAAAGAGAATATCAGGTTAAAAATTGTTGAAATTTTGCTTACAAAAAGTTCTGACTTTTTATCATTATCCTGGATTATGTTTTAATATTCACTGTAGAATGTAAGCACTAAGGAGGGCTATCTTATTCACTTGAAGATCTAGAACAGTGCCTGGCCAATAGCTGGAGTGCAATAAATATTCATTGACAACATGACTGAAGAATAACTTATCTAGACATAAATAATTTGGGAAGCAAAGAGAACATACATATATTCTGTTCCTTGTAAAGATTATTCCCTTACAGTCAAATTTTGGATTCTAATCCTTTACTTCAAAAAGAAATGTGCCATAGAATTCTTTTAAAATGATCCAAACTTATAGAGTATATTAAAATATCATGGCCAAAAGATAAAAATTGTTTTAAATAAGCATTTTGCTCTACTTAACATTAAATCTTTGCAGAGAAATGTCTGGGGAAGACATGAGAGTAAGTCACTAATGATTACTACTAAGTAAGATATTACCATAAAAGAAGTAATTAAAATTTAATAAAAGCTTTTTAAATTTAGTAAAATACATAACCTATAGTATACCAATCTTTGGGGTTTATAGTACCTCCATATAGCCAATTTTGTTCGATATTATTAAATATTTTTGAACTATTTTTTACATTCTCTGGCAAAGATAATTCGTGCTCACCAAATATTCTACATGCTCCCTAACAATTCTCAGTATACTTGGCAGTTAAGCTGGAGCCATATAACTGATTTTGGTCAGTGGACAATGAGGGGAAGTAAAGTGTGTCACTAGTCCCAGCTGTCAAAAGCTGTGTGTCTTCTCCATTGCTTTCTTACCTCCATGCTGACCTTCTTTGCTTAGGTTTCACATGGCAGAGCTATAAGAAATAGAGCTGCCCAACCTGAATGAGACTTTGTGTAAAGCACAATGTGTTAACTTTGAGTACCTTTGTGGCATTAAGATTTGAGGGTATGCCTATTAATTACCTTGACTTGCACATATACCTTATTTAAAGTATAGAACTTTTTAAAATCATATATCTTGGTGATAAATGGGTTTAAATTTGGTAAAATACATCATCTGAGATCCTTATATTGTTACCTTTTATTTTCCTCTTTCATATTTTGGTTAGATCTTTTAAATTTATTTTTCATTTAACAAATATTTACTTGAGAAGTTACTGTATGTTAAGCGCTGTGCCAGGTCCTGGAGATTCAAAGATGAACGAAGTAAATTCAGTCTCTCCATTGATGGTCCTTGTAATTTGAAGATGAAACAAACATTAAATAAATAATCACATAAATCAATATATAGTTACTGAAAATTAAAACATTGGGTGCTATAAAAAAGTACAAAAGGACAACCTAATTAAATTAGGAATTATGAAATGGCCTCTTTGGAAATGCCATTTAAACTGAGACAGACTAGGCAGAGAGAACAAAATAGACAATGGTCCTGAGTGGGAAAAACCATGGCAGGAATGAGAGGGGTGACTGGAGAACTGAGGAAGCTAAGAAATGAAGAGTTAGTGAGATTGGCATGGGCTAGATCAGGGTTGGCAAACTAAGGTCCTTGGGCTACAGGCCTGGCACTGTATTGGTAAATAAAGTTTTATTGGAACATGGTCATGCCCATTCCTTTATATAATACTTATAGCTTATGTTACACTAGTAGAGCTGAGTAGCTGCAGTACAAACCATAGGTATGGCTCACGAAGTCTAAAGTATTCACTACCTGGTCTTTAAGGAAAAAGTTTGTGACCCTTGTATTAGACCTTTCAGAACCTTATAGATCATGATGAGGATTTGAGATTTAATTCTATGTGCCATTAAAGAACTTTGGGAAAGTGGGTGTCATGAACAGATACTACGTTTTAAGAAGACCTTTCTGGCTATGTGAAGAATGAACTGAAAATGGGCAGGTGTGGAGAGGCCCGTTAAATAAGATGGCACCTTGGTTGAGACAGTGGTGATGAAAAGAAGTGAGTTCATTGCTATTTTGAAAGTGAGATCAGTATGATTTTGTTACAGATTGGATATTGGGGTGAAGGAAAGGAAGAAGCAAAGGATGATTCCTGAATTTTGGCTTAAGGAGCTAGGAGATTGGTGGCTCTGGTTTCAGAAACAGAGAAGACTGGAGGAAGAACATGTTCTGAATTTCAAAAGCAGGCAATCAAGAGCGAGTGCTAAACATATTAAGTTTGATTATAATATATAGATATTAAAAAAAAGGAATAAAATGACTCTGACAAGCATATTCTAAATTCTACTTGCCATCCAAGACTAGAAAAATCTTTCCTCCATGCTCCTTGCATTACTCCCTTTAAAATTCCATAGATTTTGCTCGTTTAAAAAAAGGGGCCACATTTGGTGGGACTGCCTATATTTTGGTATCTCTTTGGAAGAACTTCTTCCTCTGGCTAAGACCTCCCAAGTTTTATAAAAACATCTATTTATCCTGAGACACAAGGAGATTTTCAGCCTGTTGTAGCTTTTATTGGCACTGGCAAAAGGAAAAAAACGAAAGGTTTTCAATAGTCCTTTAATTGGGCCCTACCCAGGTCCCTAGAGCAGAGGATTTGTCCTAACTCGCACTTGGTGTTCCAGCCCTCACTGGAGTTCTTCCATAGTGGGTAAGAAAGCCCTGGTTTTCTGTGATGACAGTCCACTGAAATGCTTCACTTTCCCAATACTCACCAGCAAGAAGCAGCCGTCCCTTATTATACATCGTTATTTTGGCCTACTCAGCATAGTGCCCTATATAAAATTTTGTGTGTTAAGTGGTATTATGATTGGACTCTTTTCCTGAATTGGGAAACGTTTTCCCCTTAAGCCAGCATACTGGTTTGCCTCTAAGGATATCACTTTATCACCGTAGTTGCGTAATTGAGTTCAGCTTTAGATTTGTAACTGTTCAAAAGGATTTGTGAACAGATGAAATATATCTCTGGGCTGGAGAATTTGACATAAAGCTTTGCTCTAGCTTTTTTGGTGCATTAAAGAGAAGTTTTTGCCTAGACATTATAAAATGTTGAATTTGAGAGACTGAGACTGATCAGATAATAAAGTTTTTATTTATGATTGTGTCAAAATATTTCTAGCCCTTTTCATAGGGGAAACTTACTGGTTTACTGTGGACATTCTTATCTCTTTTACTAATAAGACCAGTGAAATTATTGTTCCTGTTCAATTTTGACAGGAAAAAAAAATTGAGTCTGAGTATTTTGGAGAAAATTCTTAAGTCAAAGAGACTATAATCTTTATAATATTGTTAGCTACTCCTGAGAAATCACTATTATGATTATAGATAGTGGGAAAGTGAACAAATAGGCATTTTTAATTAAAAAAAGAGTAGATTAGGTTCAACAGAGCTCAAGGTTCTGAAATGCCTTTTTCTGACTTTATTAAATAATGTATAAAGATTATAACATCAACAACAAAAAATCACTAGGTATATTGTATAATAGAAATGTAATTCAGTGAGAAAAAGAATATTTTAAGTTCAGAGATGCTTCATTTTTACAAACATGAATTTGGAATACTTTATACTGAAGAATTCCCCTAGTCCCACAGGTCAGTTATACATATTAATGAAATTGCGATAGATTCTTTTCAGATTCCTATGTTTAATATTCATTCATAGTATGCAGGGAATTCAATGTCCTGTACAGTATATGTGGATTCTCCTCATCTAAATAAGCACATATATGACCTCTGTAAGGGCAATGATCTTTAAAAACAGCAGGGTCCACGATTAATCTTAGAGGGCATAGCAAAGCTTTCTCAGCTCTCTTAATAATAAGAAAGTCACTGGTAATAAACTAAAGGGCTCTTTGGGCTAAATGGACTCAATAATGTCATATCTGGGCAAAGTGATGGATTGGCGATTCTGGACAGTTAAAAATGATACCTGATATAAAGTATTTATGAAACATAATGAAGCGATTTCCTATAGTGAGATTCTGCAGTCAGACTTCAAACCCTGCTCTTGAATTAGTCTCTCCCCTTTGATTTGCTGATGGCTTACTTGATAGTGTCTAACACTTCTCAGATATGCTGTAGTGTAAATTTTTTGCAATTATTCTAAGTCAAAAAGTGATTTGAGGTTACATAATAAGAAAGAATGGCATCTAATTTAAGTTTAATACCTTATTCAGGTAATGAGATGTTGTTTAACTACCCTAATGTCTGTTATTATTTTTCAAAAAAGATAATATGATTTAACTAAATATGCACCATTGGCATTTTACCTCCTTCTTTTTCTCATTGAAGCAAGTTTATATAACTAATAGACCAAAACCATAAAATAATTTATATGTGAAAAAACCATAAAGACAGCATTTATTATGTGCCTACTATGTTCTAAGCATGGCACTAGGAGTTCTGGATATACTATGTCATTCAACCTTCTTAATGTTTCATAATTAATATTTTTATAATTAGGAGGCATAATTAACTTTATACTTATAGTACAGATAAGTGAAACTCAGAGAGATTAAGAAAATCATGGTCACAGAGCTATTAGGTTGAATCGCATGAAAATGCTGGTATTTGACCCATTTTAGTCTATAAAGACAGCAACATGATATGCTTCACTCTAATTCTAAGTGTTGAATTACAGTTTGAAACTAGGTCTGCGTTATTGCAAAGTCCACAGAACCATGCTTGATAATATTGTTTATTTTTGACCATCCATGATAATAAAAACCAAAGCATGAATTATGCAATAAAGAATTCATCACTCACCAAACTTGGGTTAATTTGAACTCATTGTTTATGGCAAGGTTCCTACACAAGCTATCACTTCATTTTAATATCACTCTGATGTAAAAAAGAGATAACTGCTAAACTGTGGCAGAGAAATGGCATATTTGCAAAACTTATCACATATTTTCTAAGTTACATATCTCAGCTGGAACACAGTTGTTCTTTAACCAAGAATTAAAAAGAAATATCTTTCACAAAGAGAACAGTGGGATCCTTTGAAGTGTAATCTTGGAAATCAAGGTCTGTGTTACAGGGCATCATTCAAAGCAGATGTATCCTCCCTAGAGACCATGGTAAAATTGTTACTGAGAAGACTTGTACCTCTTCGGGAAGAGAGCTCCATAAAACTTCCATGTCTTACTGGCAATACCCCTGAGATTACAATAGTTAAGCTTTCCCAGTGTTTCAGGCATAGTGCAGAGCCTCAAAAAGAGTCTTCTAATCATTATAATTACCAAGAGCTCACACGTGCTTTTCAATGGCTTCTAGATTCAGCAATTAGAGGGCTCAATTATTTTATATGATTTTAAGGGCAATGGTAACAGGTACCTAGACTGCCTTGAAGATGAGCAATTTGCTGAGTAGCCATTACTTTACTTGCCTGCTAAGTGGGTGACCAGTGCTGAAGTATTAAATCTGAATGTTATTTCAAGACCAGGGAAGGGCATCTCAGAGCTGCATAAGGGACAACTGGCTCAGCAAATATTTATTGAGCACTGAATACACACCCCTATTATGACAGGATGTTAGTATCTATCTCTTATTTTCAATCTTGATTAAGATAAGAGGGGTTGAGTGATGGACAGCATGTGTGATGGATAGTGGCATGTATTTCCACTAAAGGAGAGAGTTTCTAATTCTAGAGAAAGTAGCCAACTTTGCAAACAGGGCATATCAATCTTTTTCACCCTTCAGACATTTAGATTGATCTGAGGAAGGACTCTTGACAGTGAGGAAAATAGTGAAATCTTTTCTGAGGAAGCTCTAACAAAAGGAATGTTCTCACCTCTTTGGGATAAAAAAGGACCAGATAAAAAAGGTCCCAGATAAAAAAGGACCAGAATGAAGACTTGTCAAGCTCGCATCCAGCTCAACAAGTTTTTATTGTCTCCCAGGACTTGAGGTTCACAAGCTGTCTGAGAGTTACACAGTTTTACAAGACTGTTCTCAACTTGCAAAGGTTTTGAGATGCTTCCAGAATGATGAAAAACAGGCATTTGTCTGAGAAGCAGAGCAGAGCACATCATTTTGAGCCCTGGCTTCCAATCCGGGGTGTTGACAGCTTCACCTCAGACCCCAGTAAGGACTTAACTTCAAGATCCTTCAAAACAGTTTATTTCCACAGAGAGAGCCTTTTTCCAATTTCCAGCAGTTCTCTCAACAGATTGACATGGTTGTAGGTATGACAGAAATAGCAAGTTGAGCTTGTTTTATTTGAAATCCAGAGGATGAGGAGTTCTGTCTTGATTCAGGATAAAGTTCTCAAACTGATTTGAGGCTTGCCATATAGTCATCTGACTCCAAATTTCTGCATAGAATCTAACCTGAAGAAATTATAAAGTTCCTATCTAATTTCATCCTAGATATTCCAAAAAGTGCCTGGACTATCTGACAACCTCACTATTCCCTCAATAAAAAGCAACCATGGATTTAAAGCCATTGCTCAATCCAGAACTACACTGAGATTTTAAAGAGTTGCAAAAGAGGGTCACAAAGTAAATGATACAACCAACAAGTTACAAATCTACATAGTCAACCCTCAGGTCAAGCCAAAGCCTCTCAACATCTAATTTCTTTTCTACTTCTTTCCCCTTCTCTGCTCCTTGCCCTCCCCATTGTCTCAGACATGTCTCCCATGTCTGAAAATTTCTCCCCAATTCTGCAAAAACAATTTAGCTCTCCTTGCTCCCAAACTGGTATCTAATCTCTTCAGACACAAGAACCATTCCTTAAAAGGACTGTAATTATAAATAGCAAAAATTGGATGCTATTACATTTAATATAGCAGTTTCTTCATTAGACAATAGCTAGTTACATGACCTTTGTTAATGGAGAGGTCAGAGGAGCTGTGGCTATTTCCACCAGCGAACCTTTGCTGATTTTCCCCTCCTTGCTATACATGGCAACTTACAAAACCAGCAGAGGGTTTTTCCTTGCTGTTTTCTTTCTATTGGCAGCAGCGACGGCAGCCTCTGTCAGTTTTTGTTGCTCTTATCTATGACCTGTGAATTTCAGAGCTTACATTTATTCATCATTAACAGTCATCTGATTCTCATTCCCCTCTTCTTTACTACTAATAATGGATAAAACGACGCCCAGTCATCTACACATCTGGCTCCTGTATTCTGAATCAATTCTTGGCCAACCTAAAGGTCTTTTGTAAATCTCAGCCTGACAGCCACAAGTTCAGGCCGATACTACAAAAGAAAATACCACTCTCAGAGGGAAGGGCACGCAGAACACAAAAGTGGAATGTTGACACAAAAAGAGACTTAGAGTAGTTAAATTTAAGACTCACTTCTTAGTGTGGATACTATATAAACCTGTAATTTGAAATTGGTTATAGTTACAGAAATGCCAGACAGCTGTATACTTAGGCAAAAACAATTTGCCTCTCTTTACCCTTTTGCTCACTGCTTTTTTTGACATTTCATGAATTATATGCATCTATTGACCTTTTTAGCAGTCTCAGAAGAAAGTTAAGTAATGAGCCATACTAAAGTTTCTGATCTATTTATGTATTTAAATGTTCTATCATCCCCATCTTTCATTTTTTACCAAAAGAAAGATTATTGAGTTCATGTTGACAAAAGGTCTTAAGTGTCCTTTTAAAAGCTCAAAATTGTATCATGAGGCATCATGACTCTTCCTTTTTTTGATTAGAGATGCGAGTTAATGCTCTCTATATTGTATTTATCAGTGTATCTATTTATATTTCTGAGAACTCTTACTTAACTCCAAGTCATTATTCCAATAGAGTCTCAAGAATCTATTTCCTTCAGAATTCTCATCTGAGTAGACTTCATGTAACTTTATGTTTTACAAGTCATGATCTATAGAATACTCCATTCTTACAGTGCCTGGCACACAGAGGCATTCAATACAGATTTGTAAATAATTGTTCAACTGAACAAGTTGAGAATTCAAAACATATAAATCAAATATTTTTTAATTCAATTTTTCTGAAAGGAGCTTCCATAAGACATATTTTCCCCCCAGTTATATCCTCCATAGAATATTTTTAAAGTTTATTTTTGATGTTATATATTTAGCTGATTTTCCACTTTCCCTCCATCTCTGGCATTGATTTTCATACTGAGTTAACTTGCTTGGCAAGTGGGAGGACAAGTGTTATTTTAGATGTAAATCTTTCCCATTGAGAATAGCTTGATAGGGAAACCAGAGGCTGAAAGGGATTCGTTATTTGTTTTTACTTTGTGTGCAAATGTTCCCCTTACAAAATGGCTGAGTTATTTTCTAAAGAAAGCCCATTTTTGTTTTAAGAAGCGGCAAATATTATGTAAAATAAGATTAGTCTATTTTATAATTTGTATTTATTAATTTAAATGACAACAAATGTTTATTTTATATAATATATATAATATGTAGTATAAATTAAATACATATAAACATTAATATATATTAATATATATTATATAAATTATATATTTTAAATAAGTACATTTATTTATGTATACATACACATATATATTCTTCTTCTTGGAGATTATCCCAAGATTTTGATATTACAATCATGTGACATTCTATGGTATCAGTGTAATAAGATGGAAATTTGTCATTGATATTTGTTTCTATTTATTAAATTGCTTTAATAGATTTATATGGGCAGCATGTTGCATAAATTGATTACAAATGACTGTATCTATTATACAAAAGACATAACATCATGAATTGTTTAACTTTGTAACTGGTTACTGTTTGTCATTTTAAGATGATTGCTATTTTATCTGAGAGCTCTGCTTCTGGATTTGGCACCTTAAAGCAAAAGCCTGAACTGGAAACTTGACATTTTTTCATATCTATAGTTCTTTTCCTTTACTCCTGGTTTTCTTTCTCCCTTTTTTTCCTTCTCCCTCATTTTTTTGTTTTTGTTTTTGTTCTACTTATAAAGTGTTACCTCTCTGGACTGCATTATCTGTAAGTTTATGAAAAAATAATTCCACATTTTTTCAAATCCTAAAGCAGGCCATTTTGTCTTGCAATTCCATGGTTATCTGCTTAATCGGAATAATCAGAAATTCCCTTATGTGAACGTAAGGTGACTGGATTAAGGCCCTAGGCCCATCTCAATTACTTACAGAATTTCATATTATTCTCCTGTCTTTTAAAAAGAGTTGATGCAATAAAACAGCCAAATGAAATAATATTTCTGCATCTTTTGTAAAACAGCTATTAAAGGCACTATACATTATGTTTGTGTTTGTTATTCAAGGATCCTAACAATAAAATCCTTGTAAGTAAAAATTCCATGTGATGAAAAAGTTTGTTCACTGGTTTGTTTTCTTTATGAAGGAGTTAGATTGTTTCCTTTGATGAGATATTAAAAGCTATGTAAGTATGGTAAGTATGGTATTATATTTCCAGAGTTGGAGATTACATTAATCTTCTCAGATTGCTGCCTATTGGTCTTTTATTGATCATTAATACTCTTCCAGATGGTGAACAGAGAAGGATGCTATATTCTGACTAATAATTTTCAGGGTAATTTGTACATTTTATTTAAGCCTTCATGACTCCTATTTGTACTGGTGACAGGATTGCATTTACCTAAATTAAGTTTTATTATTTATGCCCTTTGTTTTAAAAATATAATACCCAAATTAAAGGCTAAAATTATTAAATATAATAATAGGTACCATCAATATTTACTAAGTGCAATCAAAGCACTTTATATGTTTAAACCATTTCGTCCTCTACCCTTGTAAGGTTGATATCAGATTCCTCATCTTATTAATCAGTAAACAGTTTTAAGAAATTATCCGAATTCACACAATTAGTAAGTGGTAGACTGAGTTGAATGTAGAAAGTTTGACTCGTGGCCAATCTGAATCCAAATTTAAAATCTTTGGAGGGATCTATATATATTTCCCCTCAGTTCTTGGCACAGAGCTCCTAAAACCCTTGTAATTTCCTAAGTGATATGAGCACTAGGAGCATCTTTTGTTCTAATATTGGGTCTTTGATCCTGGTTCCTGACACAGAGCTCTTAAATCCCTTGGGATTCCCTGGGTGATAGGAGTGTCTTTTGTTTTAATGAGGCAACTCATTGGTGGGCTCTAGAATAGCTTCAGGACTGGGGCTGGTTACCAGATCAAAGAGGACGTGTTAGAAACTCAGGACTTTCAGGCCCTCTCCCCATCCTCCTGGAAGGGGAGAGAAGCTGGAGATTGAGTTAATGATTGATCGTGTCTACTGGATGAAGCCCCCACAAAAATCTGAATAATATGGGGTTTGGAGAGCTTCTGGGTTGGTGAATACTCCACCTGCTGTGAGTGTGGTACACCCCAACTCCACAGGGACAGAAGCTTCTGCACTTGGGACCCTTCTGAACCTTACCTTCATCTGGCTGTTTATCTGTTTCCTATATCATATTCTTTATTTTACAACAATGCAGATATGTTTCTCTGAGTTCTGTGAATCATTCTAGTAAGTTACTGAACCCAGGGAGGAGTTGTGAGAAGCTTCGTGTATAGCTGGTCAGTCATAAGTACAGATGGCAACCTGGAACTTGTGATTGGCATCTGAAGTAGGGGCAGTCTTGTGAGAATGAACCCTTAGACTATGGAATCTGATGTTAACCCCAGGCAGATAATGTCAAAATTGAATTGAATTGTAAGATATCCAGGTGTCACAGAATTGCTCGATGTGTGAAAAACCCATATGTCTGGTGTTAGAAATGTTGTGAATGTGGTAGTCAGATGAGAGCAAAGGAGAAACACATAGTGTTTTCCTACAGAGGAGATAAATGTATTTCATTTGTGGCTTTACTCCCTGTGCCTGCCACATCACAGATATTACTAATGGCTGGCAGAATCCTTTTCTGCTGAGTCTAGACACAGCCTCAGATTCATTCTTAGTTTTTGCCCTAGGTGACGACTACCTGTTGAATGATTTTTACTTGTGTTGAAATCTATTATTAATCATATAGGTCTAATTTGCTTCTTTCACAGAAGGACCTATGCTAAGCGTTATAGCAAAAACTGGCGAAATGTTTATCAAACACACTTTTTATTCTTCCAATATGCAAACAGGTGTTACCACATAACTGTTCTAACCAAAAGAAGGTGAGCACTCCTGATATGCACCACTTCTACGTCTAGCCCTTAAATTATCCCATGTGCTCTCATCCCTTCTCTTTCTTATCCACCAATTTGATGCCTGTGAGCACAGTGACTGTAGACCATCTGATGAAGTTGGTAGAGTCAAAGGTCTTTGAGTCTCTGAATCACCTCATAAACACCTGGTTGGGATATGTGAGCAAGAAATTAACTTCTGTTATGTTCACCCCATTAAAATTTTTTAGTGTATTTGTTGTAAGAACTAATGTTACATACAATTACAAGGGTCATTCAAGATCATATTATTAACATGTTTCAGAATTTGAATCTGGGTCTTTTAAAGTCCAAATCTTTCCCACTTTGATAATCTTATTAATATTTTATATAATTATCCATGTTAATAATAAAGACTTAATTTCAATATAATTTGTGTCCAATTCTAATGCCACCAAGTTTTGAGTTTATCTGCAACAGGGCTTCTTCCATCTCTAAAAAAATCTCAAGTACCAGACTTCCCCAACTCCATCATCTGAACCTATAATTCTCACTCAGGACTGAAGCACAAAGGTAACATCAAGTCAGGGTTTCTCAAGTGTGTCTGAAAAACCATTTCTGTAAAATATTAAATGTGATGCCCAAATAAAATATACCATGGTCAAGTACATTTGGGAAATTCCAGATTAAACAGAGTGAGAAGGAATCTATAGGAATGTCTTTTAATAGAATAATATGCCCTGAGTCTCTCCAAAATAGGAGTAAAGTCAGCAGCATTTTGCAAACTTATTTGATGACAGAGCCACTTTCCATAGAGTATCTCAAAAAACTGGTGTTCCATTAAACACATTTTAGGAAACATAAGCCTAGGTATATTGAGTCATATCCATAACTATTGGTACTTGAAGTTGGGTCTAGTTCATCTTGAAAGTTAATCCCTATGTCTAAGGAGACTTTGGTTCCAGTTGTGACTTTCTGCATGTATTGCCTGTTTCTGACAGCTAACAAATGATTATTCTTTGACTTTTGCCTGGTTTGGACCACTAATCCTTAATCTTCTGGTTTTCTTTAAGACTTAACAACAGACTGTATTTTGTAGATTCAACCCTACCAGCCTCTGTCTATTTTGCTGCCCTTCCTTGAGAGAACACACATGTTTTCCTTCGTTGGTTGAGTCTGTGTATTACAGTATTAACTCCTGATTCAATCAAACACCCCAATAAAGGGAGAGTTTGTAGTAGTGTTAATGTCATAAAGAGACAACGCTTACTGGTCTTGTTAAAGATCAATATCAATAAAAAACATTGGAGTTACAGTATATGAACATTTGTATGATATGAATTCAACCAGACACACTTAGCTTTTTGGCCCCAGATAGTGAGAAGAAAGTTCAAATGCAATGCAGTTAGATCTGATGTTAGGAAACGCCATTACTGGAGGCCTCCTATAATTTAAAACATGCATAATCTAATATTAATTTTCCATAAAACAGACACAGAAATGCAGGTATTTCTTTGCTGCCTGAGGTGGCAACACCATGGGCTATAGCAAAAATATGGCTTCCAATTCACCTATCCCTCCAGCTTTAAAATTATTTGTTAATATTTAAAAAAATATTTGTATTTCTATTATTTCAAATTCTGTCAATCATGTGAGAATTTGTTAACATTTTTAAGTTGTGCTCTTTCAAATTTGCATAACTCTAATTTTATAAATTGCTCCTGCATTGTGTAATACAAGTGCTTTCACCCACCAACTCACTCCATTTGTACAGAGAACTTAATGTTAGGAGGTATGACTGCTATTTCTTGCTTTCCTATGTGCCTTTCTTATCACTCTACCCTATAAATGCAAATTAACTATTTCATCTGGCCTTACCAAAGAAAATGAAATCCATTGAATGTTGGAAAAATACCAAATATACTGAAAGTTACGTCACTCTCCAAAATGTCATGTAGTTTTAAGAGATTTTCAGATTTTGAATATGCACAATTCTTCTCTTTATGTGCCAACTTTAGAACTTTACCTCCCACATAAGATGTGACTCTACTTGAAGATAATAGGCATTATTTGTTGCCAACCCAGCATCCACTACTCCTTTTTTTCTTCCTAACAAACCCTTCTTTATTCAGGTATCTACCCACATAGGACTAAAAAGATTATCCTAATACCAGTTCTACGAGATCTTAATTCATCTAGGTTCTTTGAGGCAGTTCCACCCCTCTTGCTTCTTGTGATTGGTTTCAGACTGGTTGAGAAACCAAATTCTGACCCAGAAGATACAAGATTAAGTCAGGTCAGCTGAACAGTTTCTGGAAAGATTTTCTTGATTCTCAGAAAGGAACAGAGACAATAATAGTCACTCTTCTTCCTAAGCATGTTGTTGGGCCTGGATGTGACTCCCGGATGTGATTCCCATTTTGATACATCAAGAGTGAAAGAGAGCAGAGAAAAATAAATGTCCTTTACAAATACTGACCAGTTCTTAAATTAACCAGTCCTGAAGTCTCCCCAACTGCTTCCTCTTAGATGTATCAGTTGGCTTAGGCTGTCATAACTAAATACCACAGACAGGGTGGCTTAAATACCCCAAATTTATTTTTCTCAGATCTAGAGACTGGGAAGTTCAAGATCAAGGTACCAACTGATTTGGTTTCTGATAAAGACTCTCTCTTCTTGGCTCACAGAACACTCACCTGGTCACCTTCTCACTATCCTATCCTCATATGGCCTTTCCTTGGTGTTTGCACAAGGATGGAGAGAGAGCTCTCTCTCTCTTCCTCATTTTATAAGGCCAATAATCTTATTGAATTAAGATTCTACCTTTATGACCTCATTTAACCTTAATTACCTCCTAAAAGCCCTCTCTCCAAATATAATCAATCATACTGGAGGTTAGATCTTCAACATATAGATTTTGGGGGGATACACTTCAGTCCACATTTGATAAAGCAATAAATGTTCTTACGTTATTTAAACAAGTCTAAATTGTTTTTTCCATTACAAATTACTACATACATCTTAACAGATATCATTTCTTATGAAGCAATACACAAAAAAGAATGTGTAATCCATGATGTATAACATGAGAAGATCAAGGGCCATTTTCCTTTCCTTAGAACAAAGTAGTTGATAGAGTTAAAAATGGTTAGTCTATTGGTGTTACAGGGCATTTAGTGAACTGCTGATTGTACATGTATGTGGTATCATGTTAACATAAACAGTCTAGCCATTAGAGAGTTTTAAGCTATAAAAGAAACATTTTTCTAAGATCATGTGCTCTGATATAAAACCATACTGCAGCCCAGTTTTATCATTATAAAGTTCTGGCAAGCCACGAGACATTAGTTGGTGATTTTATCAAGCAAAACTTCAAACTAATGGCTCAATGAAGCCATCACTGTACCATAAAACACTGTAACAAATTGAAAAGACAATTCCTTTAAAGAATTGTCATTTTAGATCACAATTTATTCCATGAAAAGCAGTATCTCAGGGATCACCACAATCCTACAAATAACAATACACTTTCACCTTTATGTCTGAAATGAACCAGTTATGTTTATTCTTGCAGTTAAAATTTAATTTTTATAATTAACTTCAACAAAGAGTGCAGATTTTATCCTATTCTAATAAAGTTCTTATGAAACATATTACTTATTGTTTTTACATTGTATACAAAATAATTTTATGTAGCCTCCCAGACAAAAATTAAATACAATTATATTAAAGTGAGAGATTTTCATAACATCATCCCCCTTTTTCCCCTAGTCTGTGAACTAGAAACAAGAGCAGCATTTATCAAAATTTAAAAACAAAACCAAACAAATAAAAACCAAACTTCACCATGAAACAAATGATGAGAAATACATTTGCATATAGATGGATCCATGTTAAAGCAATAGAAATTGGGACATTCTAAAATCTTAAACCTTTTGACACTATTTTCATAAACTCAGTAATACAAACCATGTGGTGAATGATTTTCTGAAAAACTTTGCTGGTTTCACTATGTATTTTATTATTGGCCAAATGTGACATTAAATTTTATCCCCTGTGGCTTGGAGTTAAATGCTTGCTCTGTGCAGAATGGCAACACTCAATTAAACAGCATTTTTCATGATCTACACCCACCATTGTTACTGTATTTAAGGGAAATAATGGGGGTACTGACCTATATTGCGTTTCTTGTTATCAATGGAGATGAAGCGTATGCAGGGATTACTGCTGATGTACTGCCCGGCCCAAGGGACATCAATCTTCATGCCAGCCTCATAAAAGAGGCCCAGAGCATAGCGAGAGGAGTAGCTCACAGACTCCAGTTCCTGCCGTTGGCATTCGCTAATTACTGTGGAAGAAAAAGTATTGGGCATCAAACTTGAAAATATCATCTTTCCTTTTAGTATATCAAATAAATATCTTCTTTAAACTAGTTCCAACTGTTTTCATCAACTCCATCTCAATTACAATCAATTTTGAAAGGTAATGTAAAATAGCATCAACTCTCATTTCCTTTCAAAGTAATTACTGACCTTGGCACAATTATTTTTACCAAACTCTTTAGAATGGCATTCAATGCTCTCAAAATCTGGTGCCAAGTTGCTTTTCTAGCTTTGTATCTTAGTTATTATCCTAGGACTGGCAACATTATAGATTCCATATATGAGTCAGTCTTCGACAAACACTTGACACAAGAATTTCAATCTATCCTAACAAAAGCTATGTAAGGTAGAGTATTATTCCCATGTGACAGATAAGGAGACTGATGCTTCATCCTTTACGGATCTCTTAAATTCTTCCATGATATTTAGAGATTTGTTGGCCTGTCATCTATCTTCCTGCCAATGGATTATAATAGTTCCTTAAGTACAAGGACCACACCTTAGTCATCTTTGTTACAGGCCTCTACACTACTCATTATAGGCATACCAAGGACAAAAGTATAAAAGGATACAAAGACAAACACAGACATGCAAAGTCAGTTAAAATGTAAGAGGTTAATAATTAACAAAGGAAAAAGCATTAGGCAGGTTTGGGTTCGAATCTTGACTATCACTTACTAGATATGTGACATTGGTCAAGCTACTTTAGTTAATTTTAGCTAAACCTTGGAGAATTGACTTTAGGAGGTAGAGAGAAGGCAAGAAAGGTTGTCAAGAAATTATTTAAGCACAGTTATAATCCTATACATTATCACTGCATATTCTTGACTACAAAACATTTTTGGATCTAAGACCTTATGTAATCTTCACAAAAGCCCTGCAAGATAGGTGTTTTCACATCCTCCTTTTACTTCTCTAGGAAGTTGAGATTCAGAGTGGTTAACTTGCCTTAGGTTATACAACTTTCAAGACATAGGGTTAAGATGAAGCCACAGTTCCTAACTGGAGTTACATGTCCTCATTACTTCACACTTTGCCCTCCTGATCTGTAAGTCAACTTCAAAATGAACTTCAGCATTGCTTTCTCCTTGAACATTAAGTTATTTTGCACTCACTTAAAAGTAAAAGCCATCATTCCCTTTAACCATCATTTTCTGCTTACTAAAAGACATTAACTACTTGATGAACAAATGATCTTTTGACATTGGCCTTGTTATATTCAATGTATCTTGGGTTTCATTTTATTATCTCATCCACTCTTAAAGTAATGGCTTGATGTTATGCTTAACTGCTTACTAAGAGGGAGGAAGTGAAGAAGACTAATACCAGCAGTTGAGCACATACTGGGGTCTTATCACTAAGTTTCCCATTTTTTTCAATTAAAAAACAAACCAACAAAACTGTGTGGTCAGCTATTAAGTAATTGAAAGGGACAAAGACTCTCCTCTTTAAAAATATTTTTTAGCCAGAAGTGAAGGGTCAACTAGATTGACAACCAAACTGGAACTTCCCCTCCTCCAACATGCACATTTGCACATTTAGCGTGTTTTTTGATAACTTGCCAAGTGGCAAATCCCACTGGTCAGTCCTTTGAAAAAAGTAATTGATATCTATATAGAAAAAGAAATTAAACACCCTTGTCTGCTCCAGGGGCTCTACAATTCATTCTGAGAACAGGGAGGTGAAACTTCTGACTGAAGCAATCTCAATTTCTGGACATACTCACTTTCAAAAAAATGCATCTTCAGGGCCTGATTATTGATGGACCAAACAAAATGGTCTTACTTTGGCTGAAAATTTTTCTTATGCAAAGTGCCAAAGAGAGCAACCCTATGTCCTAAGTACATATATTCTTGGCAAGAAAAATGATAGGTTCTTTACTATGATGTGTATTAGGTACTATCATGTGCCATATGTACTCAAAACAAGGTTCATACAAAATGCCTAATTCCAATATAATGAATCTTCACATGGATGACATTCTAATTTTATTCTGAGCCATTTAGGATTATATAATCTCTACAATTATACAAATATAATATAGAATATATTTTGTGATGATGACGTAAGTAAAGTGGCTATAAATTGTATTGAACAAGTTCGTTTACATTCTTACTTCCACAAATTAGGAGAATTGTCCTTATTCCATTCTCCTTGTACCTATGCCCATGTGCACATATGTGTGTATGTGTGGGTATGGGGTAAGGTGAAATAAATAAGAAGAAATGGGGTATGGGAGAGAGAGAGAGAAAAAGAAGACCTGGTTTGTACTTCCAAAAATATCAAGTAATTTCATTTTTTGTTTCTTAATGTAATTCATTCTTTTAGTTTCCTAACCTATAAAAGTAGACTAAACATTCTATTTCCTAAGTTTTTTGATAATTATCTTCATTCATTCACTCATTCATTCCTTACTTTATGCCAGGTACACTATTCTAGATGTTAGAGATATAATGCAGAAAGATAAAGCCCCTACTCTCAAGTAGCTTACAAATAGTGATGGAGAGACCAATTATAAATAAATAACCTAGTAAATAATATGTCTGTTGGTGATGAGAGTTATAAAGAAAATAAAGCAGGGTAAAGGGATAAAAGTGACAAGTGTGGGTAGCGAGGCTATTTTATGTAGGTTGTCAGGAATATATATCTCCTCTGAGGATTTTATTCTGATTGACATGTGAAGTTACTACTGGTTATGAGCCAAGGACAGATATGACCTAGCTTATGTTTTAAAAATTATCATTCTGACTATAGGTGAAGACTGTAGGGATGTAAGAGAGGATTTAGGGCAAAGAACTTTGCAGTAGTCTTGGACTGAAATAAATAGTAGAAGAGGTCAGGAGTGGTTTACATTTTGGATGGTGTGTGTGTGTGTATGTGTGTGTGTGTGTGTGTGTGTGTGTGTGTGTGTGTAAATACATTTATATTTTACATATGTGTGTGAATGTATGTGTATATATATGTATGTCACATATGTATATAACTGTATATGATGTAATTTTTAATTGACATTTAACATACTTATAAAAGAGTATGCCTTGATGAATTTTCATAAAGGGAACCCACCAGTATAATTACCAGCCAGATTAAGAAACAGATCATTACTAGAACGCCAGAAGCTACCTTCTCCCCTCTTTTCAGGCACTCTCCGCTGAGGACAATCAGTAATCCTGAATCTAATACCACAGATTAGTTTAGCTGTTTTTGAATCTCACATAAACAGATGATGCAGTATGTGCTCTTTGTGTCTGGCTTCTTTCACTTGGTATTACACTTGTATTTACAAATGTTGTCATATGTAGTTGTAGTTAATTCTCATCGCAGGAAAGTAGTCCTTATGCATGTGTACTAAACTGTATTTATCCATTCTACTGCTGATGGACATTTGGATCGTTTGTAGTTTTTGGTGACTACAAATGTAATGAGAAGAATATCTGCATGTGTGTCTCTTGGGTATACAGCCAATACTGGAATTCCTGGATCATGAGATTCCCTATATTCAGCTTTATTAGATGTCCCGTGGTTTTCTAAAGTGATTATACCAATTTGTATTCCCACCTGGGGTGTATAAAAGTTCAACTGTTCCTTATCTTTGTCCACATCGGCTAATATCTGCCTTTTCATTTGGAATGTAGTGATATCACATTGTGGTTTTCATTCGCATTCCATGGTGACTAATATTTAGAAACTTTTCAATGTTTATTTTATCCTTTTGTGATTGCCTGTTCAAATCGGCTCATTTTTCTCTTGGGTTGTCTGCCTTTTTCTTATTGCTATGTAGGAGTTCTATATATATTCTGAATGAGTCATATAAGAATTGTAAAAATTTCTTTCTCCTTAGTGACCTGACTTTTTACTTTGTTAATCATGTGTTTTGATGAATAATTTTAATTTTAATTTAGTATAATTTACCATTTTGTTTCATTTATAGTGAGCAAACAAATTTACCATTTTTTTCTTTTTTCCTTTCATTTATAGTGTCCTTTTAAAGAACTCTTTGCCTTCTCTAAGGCCTTAAAGATATTTTTAAATTTATTTTTCTGAAAGCTTTATTAATTTACCTTGCATAAGGTTTTAGATATATTTTTGAAGATGAAGCAGCCAGGATTCCAGGCCTCCGGGCTTGGAAAGGTGGTATGAGGAAGAGATCAAATGAGAAACTGATGAGATGCTACTTACCGACTCTAGTTAAATAAACAACAGCTTTCTTGTTCTATAATTTTTGAAGTTACAATATAAAAGATACCAGATTATATGCAACTTGAAGACTGTGCCTCATGAGCTTTGTGTGTCCAGGTCCCAGGATAATGACTGGTGCAATGTGAGCATTCAATAAATATTAATGGATATATCCTCATTTTAGAATATTTGGAAAGTACACAAAAGTATAAGGAGGCAGAAGGAAAAATAATCACATATTCTCATTATCCAAAGAAACAACAACCATTAACATTTTGACATTTTTCCTTTGGTACTTTCTTTACTTTTTCCTTTAAACATGGCTGTGATCATATTGCACATACAACTTGGCATACTTCATTTTTGCTTACCCTGACAAAAAACTTCATTGTAAACATGGTTTTAATGCCTCCACAAAAGCTGATGGAAAGAATGCTGTGCAATTTGCTTAACCATTCAATTAATGTTGAACATTTACTTCCTTTTTCGTCTATTATAATTAAAGCTGTTATGCACACCCTTGTTTTAGATCTTTATATACATTTCTATTTCCTTAAGATATAATATTGAAAGTGGAATTATTGTTAAATAAATTTTCAGAAATACTGCACCAATTTATACTTGTACTAAAAATACATGCAAGACCTATTTCACTGTATCTTTGCTCTTATTAAGTATTACCTTTTTTTTCCCTTGATAATTCAGTAGCAAAAACAGATCTTATTTTGGTTTTAATATCTATTTCTTTAACTACTGATTATACTAAACATTCTTATGTCTACTAGCCCACATGTATTTTCTCTTCTGAAGACAATCTGTTTATGTCGTTTTGCTAATTGGTTTATTAGATTCTTCATGTTATATGTTAAAATGGGTGTATTATATTCTCCAGTTATTGTATGTTATAAATTCTTCCTATGTGCTGTTTACTTTTTAGTATTGTATATATTATATTTATGTAGATAATCATAGTTGCTTCCTTTCTTGTTCATGCTCATGTGCCCTCTCCCTCTTCTACCTCCCTCCCCTCTTCTTTCTTCCCTCCTGCTTTCATTTCCTTTCTTTTCTGTTTAAACACTTAGAGACCAAAACTTGATTTGTGCTAATTATTCATGCTCCCCCAGGTCTACCCCTTGCCCTTCTCTCTTCTGCTCTGTGCCCAAGGTGACTGCCTCCTTTATATAGGCCAAATTCCCTGGATCTCTTCTGTATGGTTTTGGCCAATGAGAGGCATAGGCAAGAGACTGCATGGTGGAAGGAGACAAGAGACTAGAATACTGATTCCTTCTGCTCCTTCCTGCTTTGCCAGGTGCTGGCAATGCTGAGTTCCACTACAAAGTTCCTTTCAGGCTGCTCTTATTCCATGGTTCCAACCTTCCTAGCACTTCCTGTTGTTGTCCTGAGGTGCCACAATATCTTTTACTGGTTGCCTTAACCTTAAGTGCAGTTCTATAAATGCCCTTTCATTAAATTCTTCCAGGTAAAACCTTTTTGAATATACTATCTATTTCTTGTTGGGACCTTGACTAAAGAAAAATTTAACTATATTTTTCTTCTGGCTTTTTCTAGGAATGCACTCTAAAACAAAGCATGATAACTTTTACTCTTATAGAATGGCAGAGATCAATCTCTTAAGGTATTGTGAGTGATAATATTTTGTGATTCATGGAAGTCTGTGTTTTCATAAGTAAACAACTGTATTTTTATTAATTAAATACTGAGTTTTTTGAGGGAATGAAAATAAATATTTCAATGTTGATAATAAAACAAGCTCCTTTCAGCACTAACAATACATTCATTATCAATATTGTAGTTAATGGTAAATGCTGCTCACATTGACAGTTGGTGCTCAAAGCTTTAACCCTCTTCCAGAAGTTTTGTTGTTTACAGCCTATTACAGACAGTTACTAAATTCCTGATTTGCTACCTGTATAATGCTTGAAGTTAGGAAGTCAATGTGTATTATAAGCATTTAAGCTCTGTATTAGGGGACACTGGCTGCTCTTGATTTACTTATTATTGCTTTCATCTTTCATGTTGAATTCCAAGAATGTCAAGAAATTTATGCACCAATTTAAGTCTTCACATTAGACTATCTAGTTCTGTGGGTACATGAAGTCAATAGTATTTTAGCCAGAATAGCTTGTTATCATTTACTCAAAGTGGCTATAGAAATAATGATAAAAGACCCATTTTTCATAAATAGTTTTCTTAGCAAAGCCAATACAGAGTTTGAACTTTTACCATTCATGACTCATTTCTTTCGTGTAAAAGCATCACAGAATCAGTCTTATTTCACTTTACCTGGAATAAATTGAATGTTCACTCGGACTCTATAGGTATAGAAGTCATTAAGCTTGGAAGAACAGTTTCTAAAATAGTTTTGGCAAGCAATAAATCTAGAGTTTATTGGTGACAGACTTCAGCAGTTATATATCTATGTGGAATTTCCCTGGGGAAATATTTCTTTCATCCTGAGACGCATCTCTGAAGTCAGAAAAATTTGGGTTTGAATTCTGGTTCTGACATTTATCTGTGTGACCTTGGTCAAGTTGCTTAATCCTTCTAAGCATTTGTTTTCCTGTAAAATGAGAATCATAAAAGTGCCTGCCTTAAAAGATTGTTAAGAAAATTAAATGAGGTAATAGTAAGTGCTTAGCACAACGCCTGGCACATATAAATGTATTGGAAAACTTAACATTATAGTTCTGGACTTTAAAATTCTTTAGAGGTGTCTACGTGTATGTCATACTTTAGAAAAACTTTTTAAAAGCCCTTTAAAGCAACATCCTAACATTCAAGCATATCAGGATATTATTAAAACAAAGACATCTCTTTGGCTAGTAAAGTGCACGGAATTCTCTTGACTTTTCAGAACGGAGGGTAGAGAAAGGCCAAGAAAATTTTTCTTTGAAAAGTAAGAAGTATTAAAGATGCCAAAAACATTTTGAACAATAATTTTTGAAAAATTAACATAAATTGTGATATTCTTTGGCTATCTAATTTAGAATGCTGAAGGTTCAAAGATTTATCTTTTGAAAGGAATGAAAACCCATCATTTATTCTAGTATTGATGGCATTACATTTTCATAATCTTAATACTATCCTAGGATTGTATAAAAATAAAAGGAGCCAAAAAAATGGGTTTCTCTGTATTGTCTCTTGGTCACTTGATAAAAATATTTTGATAAAAATTTAGGATTAAGCTGATTTTATACTCAGGTGTTTAGGGAGAATGTTAATAATTACCTGAATATAAACTTTAACAGGTACATTCCATCTAATTGCTATGCATAGCTGTTTTTTGGAAGTCATCAAAGTGCATTAAAACACATAGGCATGTTAGGGCAATTAGGCTCATAACTAGTAACAGAAGTTTATCCTAATATTTTCCCAATTTTGTGGGACCCTAAGAATCAATGCATTAAGTGGCATTGAAAAGGGAAGAACATAAAGACACCTAAAGTTTCTAAAATATAATAACACTTAACTGATCATGATTTTATCATACTTTGTTTCCAATAAGGACAAAAATATGGCGTTAAGAGCAAGTTTTTAGGCTTCATGATTGAGCAGGCAATCTTGCCATACTGGGGGCATATTTCATGCTAAGGTGTCTTTGCAGTACTGTAAATGCACAAATTCTTAGTGCCCTGATACCAGCATTTGTGATGAATCACAAATCCAGGAGAGATTTCTAATCTCTGCTGTCTCCCCACCTCCATAATCATAAAGAATAATCTGCCAAGGAAAAAAGACAATTTTTCTTCCTTATCTCTACTTCTATTGCCTTCTTACCACTCTGTCCCAATGGCCTTTCAAAAAGAGAATTTAGCCATACAATATGGCTGTAACTGGCTTTTCATATAACCTTTGACTTTTTCTCAATTACATGAAGTCTATGCTGCTTTTATAAACTCAGTACCCACTTATCTCTTTATGTGGATGGAGGTCTTGTGAAACCAAAATGATAGTCAATTGTTTCTATAGAAACTAGTTCTAACCACAGGATTAGAAAAATAAACTTTTCTTTTCTTTCTTTTCTTTCCTTTTTTTTTTTTTTTTTAAGGTAGGAGCTCTTTTCCGAAAGAATGGGCTGTTTAACTCAAGCATTGTTTACTGTAGGTCCACTATGCACCCAGCTCTGTGCCAGTCACTGTATAACACCTCTTAACAAAACATTTAGTAGAGTCTAGGATAGATTTTGGACTGAGATACAAAGTAATTTTACTCTGGTTATTATCAATTTTATCCTCTGGAAGCTTCTTCTTGAATTTCAGAATAGAAATATAGTTGGTTTTTCTGTTCTTTTTGCAGAACATATACAGTAAATCTGGAAACCACAATATTAAGGTTGGAAAATGCTAGCCTTATTTCCATGCACTCTAAGTTTTAGACTATTATGCCATCATTCTTTTTGTAGGAAAAGTGCTGAGTTTCAGATGAGAAAGAATATGAAAATAAAGCCTTGTATGTGCTATTATACAAAATGTCACAGAATATGATGGATATTTTACAGCCACTCTTCTCTGCCTATCCATTTAATTACTTTATAGCCATGCCATTTATGAGCAATATAGTCATTTTAAAATGCATAATAATAAAAACTTAATTACATGCCACCTCATATTTTTACACAGATATGTATTTTTATATGTATGGCTAGAGTTACTTTATACGGAGGTATTGACGTGGAGAATTAATATTTTAATTCAAACTTTTATAGTTTTAGGACTCAGAAAGCAATGTTTGCAGGGACCTGGAGTCTTCAGTATTGAGAAAAAATGTCAGAATCTGGTGGTGTAAGCTCTAGGACACTCAGAAATATGTTCATCTTGTACTTTGCAAATCTGCTAGCTTCTTTTCTGTTTACATAATAACAACCCCCACAATGCTTAGCTAAAGCCAAAGCAAATAAACTGGACTTAGGGAAAAAATCTGTAATGGCACCAGACTTCATTTAGTGGAAGTCTACAGCACTTTATTTTAAAATCAGTACATTCCCAGAACTAACAAAAATCTCAATTTGATGAAAAGCACATATATTTTTGATCTTCATATAAGCTTACCTTTTCTTTGCAATGTTTTTAAAGTTTCTTTTATTAATATGCTGGTCAGTACATTAGTAAAATATTGTTCATTTTTCTAGTTATTTTTGTTTTATTTCCATGTTATTCATGCTATTAAATTGTAAATTTTTACTGACAGGTTTCAATCATTTCCCCGTTTTTCATCTGACTTTTTACATCATTGCAAGTGTTTAACCTGAAAGATTTGATGACAGAGGTTATCTTTATCTGAACACTTACATTTATGAGCCTCAGCAAAAATCTTTATGTGTATAAGTAAGTGCATATCAATATAATATGATATATATATATATTGCAACTTAATGAGCTTCAGTTTTCTCAACTGTTAAGTAGTGGTATGACGTAGCTTAAAGGCTTATGAGGATTAGAAACTTTATATTCTAAATATTATAAAAAAGTTTTAGAATTTTTACATTTTAAGTATCATATGTAAAATACCTGGTATGAACTAGGAGCAAATAAAAAATAATAATAAAAATTGTTTTTGCTATTTCAAAGAAAGGAATGAACAAAATAGCTTTAAGTCATATATAAAGGTGCAATTGTTAAGAGGAAATTCAAGGTGCAGTTGTTAAGAGGGAGAAAAGGAAGAAAATGATATTTCCCTCAGCTAATCTCTGGAAAGATATAATTTTTATGGTTACTTTTATAGCCTCAAGGTATTTGCTCCTAACCTATAACTTCAGTTACATACCATTTTATCAAAAAGCTTATTAAAATATTTTTTTTAACCAGGTATCTGTTTTTAATAGGTATCTGTTAGTAATCAAAGTTTGTATACAATTTAACTCTAATGAAATCAACCAAAGCACCTCTATAGCCTGGAACATAGTAGGTAGTTTTCTTCCTTCTTTTGACATATTCCAGACCTATGATTCTACCATTTGTAGAGTCAGAAGCATAAATTCCTTCTTTGGTTTCCTGCCCTAACACACCCACCTCACACACCTGTTTACCCTTTGCTTGCAGGTAAATATGTACATCTGTTAGGGCGTGATCTCCATGATGGGATGACAAATGGGATCCTGTCACTACATTATTTAAAGAGCAAATTCCAAAGATTAAACCTTTCTCCACACCTGTGTCTGCTTAGGATCATTAAAATGGAACTAGATTCATTGATTACAAGGAAATTTAAATTATTGGGTTATCTGCTGAAATCTTTTCAAACATATTTGGTTTCACCCTAGGTTATGGATATCCCATGTAGATGAAAATTCAATTGTTAGGTCCTCTTTCCAAGCTTCTGCCCTGTCCACCTCACCATCACATCCAGTTTAGGCAGCAAATTGGCTGTCCTGGTCAGATGGACACCTGATGGCTTACTCTTGCCACCACCTTTTCTAACACACAAACCCAAATTACCTCTTCCCAACTTGCCTTACTCCTCACCCAAGTAGTCCTATTGTCACAGGAAAATCTCTTCTTAGCTCACTAATTGCCTTCTCTTCCTGTTCTCTTTTATTCCATTTAAGAACAAGACATGGGCCAATACTCCAACAATAGAACAGAGTAACTCTTTGCCTCCCAAAATAAATAGAGAATGGCTTTATTAGTTGGTAATGTGGGATAAGGAAAGCCACATATTTTGTAGTGTAATTAAAAGTGATAAAGGGCTATAATTTGTTAGTAAGAGTTCCCTTCAGAAACGCACAAAAGACTCCATTACCTCCTCAGCTGGCTTTTCCTCAACAACCTGTGTCCAATATAAAGAGAACAACTGCATTGTTCCCTATCTTGTTTGAGCAAATACACAGTATTTCTATATTATTAATGATAAAAAGGCTTTTGTGGACAAGACTGTGATAACACTTTAGAACATTGGTTCTATGGGAATACACATTCCTAATTCGAAAACAAAAACAAAACAGATTACTAACAGAGAGTTTATAAACTGAGCACTGCCTGGAGTGGAAACTGATTTAAGCTCTGCTTTCTCACTCGGTATCAATTTCACTCTTCTAGCTTGTCCTCTTGCATAAAGACTCAGGGATATGGTTTAAAAGGAGAAAATCAGAATAGGCAGCCATAAAAATAAATTAATTCACTTCTATTTCAAATAATGCATACTGAGAAATTGAATTGAATGATGCAGCAAATAAAATATTTATTTCTTATATGCAATATAGATGAGTCATGTCACTCTGAGAAATTTAACTTTTTAATTTGCTAACTTGGTGTTTGTATTTTATTAGCAATTGCAAAAGAAGAATCTATTATTCTCTTGCAAGTGTCAAAAAGATGATGTTGTGGGGAAAGCAGCTTCAACTATTACTGCAGCATAGCTGGAAAAAGCACGCACTCTTCATTGTTCTTTACTAGTTCCTGAATCGCCTGCCTTTATTTCTATGGTGGCAGATACCAAAATCAGGGTGGGATTATGAACTTTCATAACAGTATATGCAGCAATCTAGTTGTATAAAAGATATGCAAATATTCTGCTACAAACTTTATAGTTAACTATACAATTACCATTACATAAATATCACAGGTACAGTAAATAAATATAAAATTATACATTCACATTTATATTAATAGAACCCAGATGGCTGTTCTTGGTAAAGTACATAAAAAGTATCTTCTTTTTGGAAAAAGTTTTCTCTGTTCTAATAGTCCTGGTAAAAATACTATCCTATATGCTATTGTACTTAATATAAAAAACAATGAAACACTTTAAACTTCACCAGAAATATCGACCCATTAATTACAAATCATTTATTAAACTTAATGAATTCTTTTATATAGAAAAATTTTCTTGGAACAAAATAATACTTGCATGGTTTATTAAAAATCAGATATAATTAACTACACTTGAACTTCTTACTTTCCTAAATATAATTCAAAACTATTCTTTAAAAAGCTAAGATACAAGAAAAGGTGTATTCTCTTGTTTCTCTTTCTCTCTTTCTCATACACACACACACACACACACACAATTTTTATTATTCACTTCTAAACTTATAAAGTACAGGGGAAAAATTCATTTTTATGTTCAGTAGAGTGTATGTTCTGATGTTGAAGAATCAGTTAAATTAAGAACAAAATTGCTTTTGTTTATTTAAACATGAAAATATATTGCTATTTAAGCAGAGTACAAAATAAATAATCTTCATATTCTAAAAAAAAAGTGGCCAGTTTTTAATAACATTTTGAGAAAAAATAAATTCTTCCCGGGCCAAGGATTTTTTTAAACTAGGGAAAAACATAATGCTAAAATTTAGTCCAATGTTTTTGTTTTTCTTATCTTCCTTATCCCCCTCCCACTCTTTCTCCCAATGAATGAATGAAACTGAAAAGAATTATCAAATAGATGTGTAACAAATGGTCTGGAGTCATTTGATTTGCATTGTCTTAATAAATGGTGTGGCATATAGATTTTCCCCAAACGGTTACAATAATGTTCTATATTCTCTTCTAACACCCCTCTTATCAAGAAGAAGGATCTATATTTTCTTCTCTTGAACCTGAGAGAGTTTGTGACTCAGGAGAACTGATACTACTGTATATGACTTTTAAGCTAGATCTAAAAGATGATACAATTTATGCCTGGTTCTCTTGGTACACTCAGTCTTAGAAACCAGTCACCATGTTACTAAGAATTACAGGCAACTTGAGAGGCTACATAGGTTTCTGGCTGACGGCTCCAGCCTACACCAGTATCAACCCCCAGACAGAGAGGAGTCTTCCAAGATG
Source organism: Macroglossus sobrinus (assembly GCA_004027375.1). Lineage (NCBI taxonomy): Eukaryota > Metazoa > Chordata > Mammalia > Chiroptera > Pteropodidae > Macroglossus > Macroglossus sobrinus. Next base: position 1,077,832 of record PVKZ01000218.1, read on the forward strand.
CCTTAGGAAGATATCTGCTCCCAGCTGTTGAGTCACTCCTGCCCCGCTCTTTCCAGCTGAGATCTCAGACATTGTGAAGCACAGACAAGCTGTCCTCATTGTAACCTGTCCAAATTTCTGATCTGCAGAGTTCTTGATATAATACAATGGTTGTTTTTTCACTAAATATTGGAATGGTTTGTCACACTGCCATGGAAAACTGTAACAACCAGGGAGGTTGATTATTTTTTCATATGTTTATTGACTATTAGCATTTCTTCTGTGTATTGCCTATTCTGAAAATTTGCTCATTTTATCTTGAGTTGTTTTTGTCTTGCTCATATATTCTTCACATAATCCTACACTTGTTACATATATTATAAATATATTCAACCAGTTGCTGTTAGTTTTAGAATTTTCCATCTTTTTAAAGGAAAGGCTTTCTCAGTTGAAGATTATAAAAATATCCAATATTTTCTTCTGGTACTTTTACAACGTTATTTATGATCAACTCTTTAATCCATCTTTATTATTTCATATAAGGTAGGAGAAATTGAACTCCTTAAATGGACAATCAGTTGTCTTTATATCTTTTATTTAAATAATCCATTCTTCTCTTAGTTGAAAGGACTCTTATCAACTAAATTCTTTGGCATATGTCTATTTCTGGACTCTTTCTGGCGCACTGATCAGTTTGACCGTTTCTAAAAAAAGGCATTCTATTTTAATTTCTATAGCTTTGGGATATGTCTTGCTATCCATTAGCACAGGTAATCTGGCCTTGCACCCTAACTCTCCACCAAATTTCTTGCTGAATTTCATATCTTTGAGATGAATTTTAGAATCAACTTGCCAAGTGCCTTGAGAAAATTGCTTTAACTTTACAAATTAATGTGGGGACAACTGGCATTTTTATTATAGTGAGTCTTTTTATATATGAATATGGTATATTTTTTCTACTTATTCAGATTACCTTTTATGTCCTTTGGAAAAGTTTTAGAGTTTTCTTCATGTACAATTCTTGGTATGTTTATTCCTAGATAGTTTACTGTTTTTTGTTACTCTTGTAGATGGAGGTTTTTTTTTATTATTATATTTTCTAATTTGCCATTGCTGTAGTATAGTAAAATTATTGAATTGTGTATATGTGTATTTATATCTATATGTATAAAAATATATTTTGTATTTCTTACATTCAGCTCCCCCCCATTTACTCTTTTATTAGTTATAATAGATTTTCAGATGATTTTCCTTGAATTGTAGATGACCATCATGTCATATACAAATAATAGCAGGATTACTTCTTCCTTTCCAAAATGTATAACTTCTATTTCTTTTCTTTGCATGATTGCATTGGCTAGCATCTCTTTATACCAAGATACATGCACATTAAAGTCTTAAACTTTAATGTACATGCAAATCACCTGGGGATCTTATTTAAATGCTGGATTTAATTTTAACAAGCTTCCAGGTGATGCAGACCACATTATAAGGAGTCAGGTCTTCACTATGTTAAGTAGTGATGATAATACTGGTCTCTTTGTCTTATTTGTGACCTCAGTAAGCATTCTAATTATCCAGCCCAATAATGTGGATAAAGAAACCAATTTAAGTGTATTAATTACCTTGCACAAGTAGCAAATGGCAGAATAAGACAGCCCCAAATAAAAGATTTCAAGGACCTTGTTTTTAATATTTACTCTGTGGTAATTTCTGTGGTAAAACAAAGATAAATATGTCTAACAGAGCCTGTTTTAAAATGCAAACCACCTATACCTATTTTAGAAAATATTTTATCAACATTTTTATATCAACTTTAATATATTTAGTTACCTAGAACAGAGGTTGGTAAACTATATCCCATTACCCATATTTGACCCCTGCTTTTTTCTGAGTGGTCCTCTAGCTAAGAATAATTTAAAATTTTTTTAAATGCATGAGAAAAACAAAATAATAATAATATTTGGTGACACATGAAAATTATATTACATTCAAATGTCAGTATCCACAAATGAAGATTTACTGGAACCAGCTATGCTCATTTGTTTATGTATTGCCTACAGCTGCTTTCCTACTACAAAAGCAGAGTAGAGTGGTTTTGACATTGACCATGTATGTTGCTCTCATTGCATTGCAGTGCTGCTAGGTATACCACAAACCACATTGATGCAGTTATAATTTGACTGCATCTGAAGCACCATTTTGTTCTGTGACATCTTTTATTATTTTTTAAATTATAAAATTAAAGTATGTCTTGTTTCGACATATTCATCATATCAAAACAAGAAGAGATAAGTGGATTTCAAATGGCATGTACAGAGACTGTGGATAATTTTGTTATCAAATTAGAAAGCAAAGCATTGTGCTTATTGTGGAATGACATTGTAGCTATGCTTAAAAAACACAATAGACATAGGCATTACTGGATTTCAACACTCATCGCAACTCACAGAAAAGCAATGGTCATAAAAATAAAGAAATTTAAATGGAACATTTCATCACAGCAGAATTTTTTTCACAAAAATAAAAAGTGAAAATGAGGCTGCAACCAAAGTAAGTTTCTGAGTGGCTCATTTGTTTTCTAAGCAAGGAAAGCTGTCTACTAATGGTGAATAAACTAAATTACGTTGGATTGCAGAAATTGAAGAAATTGTCCAGAGAAAATAAACTTGTTTGAAACTAGTGGCTTTTCAGTGAGAACAGTTGCTTGAAGGGTTCAGAATATTAGGAGCAACGTCAAAAGTCAACTACAAAACAAGGCAAATAATTTTAAGTGATTTTCCTTGGAGTCAGTGGTAGGCAACCTTTTTTTGCAACAGGGACTGGTACTCCTATAAGAATCTAATGCCTGATGATCTGAGGTGGAACTGAGGCAGTGATGCTAGTTCTGGGGAATGGCTGCAAAAACAGAAGCTTTGCTGGCTTGCCCACTGCTCACCTCCTGCAATATTGCCTGGTTCCCAACAGGCCAATGACCAGGTGGCACTGTCCATGGCTGGGGGTGAGGGCGTGGGGGGGTTGTGGACCCCTGCTTGGAGTGAATTCTGCTTTTGAAGTGATTAAAGAATTAGCCTCTATGAGCAGTCTGAATTGCAATACAACAGGTGAGAATATTTTGAAAAAATTGAGAGAACACTAATTTACTGCAATCTGGAGGTGAATCTTCTAAGATGTATTCAAAATGATGGTGGTGAAAATAGTTGTTTTTAAGTAGGAAAAAATGATGAATTATAAAAACTTACACAGCTTATGAAAACTTAAGTTATTTTAAACTTATGGATATTCACTGTATTATTATCTGCCAGCTGGTACACTGTAGAAAATACTTAAACCTATAATTGACACAGTGTTAAGGGTGAACTTTATTTACTTCTGTGGACTTAACCATCACCAGTTCTGTAAGTATTTATCATAATATAATCTGAATATCTTATTTCTCTACCACATAGCAGATCAACTGCTAAGCAGTGATAAAATTTTGTTGTAATTTAAGGGCCACGGTTGAAATTTTTGTGCCACCATTTACTACAATAATTGAACACTAAATGGTTTTGGAAATGAGTTTTTGCTGTAGAATTGATAACGTTTCTTAATAAATATAATCTAAAATTATAACAAGAACAGCACTTAAATGTGAAACTTATTACTGTGATAAAGTCATTTCAATGAAAACTACTGTCGTTTGAATCACATGTAATGTCAAGCTGCTTTATATGTTTCCTGTGCTGTCAAAAGCTAAAACAAGAATTGAGGCCTCCATTTCCACGTAAATGTACACAGCATATATATTCTAAACCCAAATTACAGTTCCAGCAGCATATTTTGGACCTTGATACAAGTGCAAACAAAATTTCCATATTTCAAAATCCATTTAAATGTGCAACTTAGGAACTTTCACCTCCCCTTCAATTGGAAGTAGTTTAATAACATGCTAAAAGGTAAATATCAAGAAAAGAATTAAATGTAATTCTTTAAGTGCCTTCCGAGCAAAGAATATGCTCAATTAAAATCATATACTCATGGACAAACATTAGTATTTGGCACTACCTATCTGTATGAGAAGACATTTTCAAAGATGAAATATGTAAAATCTCATTATGAATCAGCATTAACAGATGGACATGTGTAATTGATTCTGATGATAGGAAACAATAACTTTGAACCTCAATTAAGTGAAATGTTATCCCTTCACAATGAAAGAATTGCATTTGAAGGGAACCAAAGTTTTGCCACCCTGTAGCTGCCTTTTTGGGATATTGATTTTATGCTGTTTGTGAAGAAACAACACTCAAAAAGAACTTTTGACCCTCCCCCCTTTCCTGCTCAAGAGATTCAGACAGAAAAACCTGCTTTAGGAAAGCAATCTTAGGATGTTTGCCTTTAGCCTAATTTTAATTAAGTGTGGAAAACTGGAGGGCTTCAGGAAGGGGCCTATTAGATACCCACTGTTTCCTATTGTTTCTGAGTTGTCTAGCAGGAATTTGCTTGCCATGTGTGTTCCACTATTCTTCAACAAACTATAAATCGTTCATACTCACTTCTGAAATCTAAAACTATATTCTCCCCCTTTTCTCCTTGGTCCAAAACGTCCTATATACCCAGTGTTACCTCACTGTCTTTGGAATTTTCATGCATATATGAATTCTTCATGTGCATGTCTTAAAATTTTATTTTCTCCTATTACTATGTCTCTGTTAATTTATTAGCCAGCTAGAAAAACTTAGAAATTAGGAAGAAAAGTATTAATATTTTTTAGCCCTAATGCATTCATCTCATTACTGGATCTATATTAAAGAAAATTGTACTCAATTATTATTGTTTTTACGGTTTCAATTTTGTCAATAAAAATTTGTGGAAATTTGTTTTCTCTCTGGCCCTTCACAGAAAAATGTTGCCAATACCTAACCTAGAATATTCTCTTATGTCTCTTATTGTCACTGGTGTTGAGTAAAGACAATTCTCCAAATCATTTTATAAGTTTACTTGTTGAGTACTTACTATTTGCAACACTTTTTCCTTGTGAGAGAGGCACTACTATTTCCAATTTATGGTGTGGAGAAATTGAAGGTCAGAGCCTTTCCTACAGTTGTACACTTCGAAGTGAACAAACTATTATTTTGAATCTGGTCTTCCCGGCTGTAAAGCCTAGGCTGCGTGACCTTGGGGAAGTTGTTTAATCTCACTAAACTTCAGTTTTCTCATCTGTAAAATGGGGATTTTTAAAATTATAGTACCACTTATATCAGAGTTGGTTTGAGCATTAAATTAATTAATATATGGAAGGTGTTTAGAATAGCTCCAGTAAAGAGCAGTCAGAAATAAAGTGGAGGTCCAATAACAGGAAAGGAATCAATAAAATTGCTCACTATTTAGCAGGAGTTGATGGAGAATTCCCAATTCAGCTGCGAATTAGAGCTTTTCAGTTGTTGGGGAATCTGAGGGTTTGTGACTGAGGTTTGTTAAGAAAAATTAAACATTACAATTAAACTTAACTAAAGCAGAACTACTAAAGTAGTTGACAAAGCCAGCTGAGGTCGTTTACCTGGCTTATTCTCTGCTTTGCTACTAGTAACCTTTGTGACCTTGGCCAAGTCACTTCATCTTTGATTCTCAGTTCAGTATCTTCCTTTGTAAAATATGGATTATAAGTAGCCTATCATACAAAAATGATGTGAGAATTAAAAAAAAAGCATCAAAAATACCTAATACAAGGCTTGGCATAATAAGGAACTCAGTAAATGTTAATCCATTTTCTTTGGCCTGTAGCTTTTCTAAATTGACTCAAAGCTTAGAAACAAAGCAAAGCAAAATTTAAAAAACACAAAAAAACCAAAGTAAACTCCAAGTAAACAAAAAAAACAAACTCTAACGTACTGATTACATTTTGGAGGACAGGGAGACTATAAAGGAAAAAAAAATACAGGACATAAAATAAGCAATGAAAAAAAAATTTTTTTAGTATGAGTATATCCCACAAATTGCATGGAACATACTTACACTAAACAAATTATTGATTTTTTAACTGAAATTTGAATGCAACTGGTGTCAGGTATTCTTATTTACTAAATCTGTCAGTTTAGATGTGACAGAATTTAATTAAGAAATCTCATACCCCCGCACAGCCAACAAGACTCAGATTTAAAAGAGGCTACGTAATATATTTCTAACTCTCTTAACTTCAAGGCTTCAAGAAAAAGGTTGACTCCACCCTCCCAGTCTAGGCCAAGCAAAGGGCCCTGACGGGAAACCCCATGATGAGGGATTCTGCCTCCTGCGCACCCTCTATGGGAGCCTGGTGCAGAGGCTGCTGGGAAAACTGTGGCAGCCCGCCCATTGTTCCCTCAGGTCTTTCTGCCTGAGGCTTTCCTTCGGGTGGGGCTCTGCGGTTACAGTGTGGTGACTCTGTCTCTCAGCCCCTGCCACACCCAAAAACAGGTTGGAGGAGGAAAAAAAATGGCTTATCAATTCAACATTTTTCTTAGCTGTTTTGTGCTTTGCTGTTCTGGCCTGCAAAACTTTAATTATTACTTTGATGCAGAGTGGCTGCCGATTATCATTGCCAGGCCTGATTTAATAGCCTGCTTGCACAAAGTCCGACAGAGACTGCTTTTGTTGCACTTTCGAACAGCTCGGAATGGTGGCTCTTTTACGTTAAGGAGGAAACTCTGTGGTTAAACTGTAGCCTAGGTATTTTTAGAGCCGTTACCATGTTAACCGAATTTCGTACATTTCACCTGCAGGATATGCAGTAGTGCTTAGGGCCTTCCCTAAACTCTAACAAGAAAAATATGATTTGACAGTTGTTAATACTGTGTTTAGGGCCAACTTCACGTTGTCGAAAAAGCTACTCACCAAATATATGGGGCTGCTAAGACTCCCCTTGTGGATGGGTGGTACTGTGCCATTAGGAAGTATTTTTTTCCTTGACACATAATGATTTGAAGGAACCTAACCAAAAGGCTAAAATTGGTCAGTTCTAAAGGTCAGAGCCTGAAGGCAGTGACCCATTTGTTAATCATTAAGCTCTTCTAAGCCTTCTTGACAGAATTCTGGCTTTTTGCCACTTCTCTGGTCATTTTAAGCTGCAAATTCTTGTACTGTTTCAGTTTTTAAGTAGGTAGCAAAGGTTATGAGAAAGACATCACTTGTTATTTTTCCTTATCAGACGTCTTTAGGGTTTTGGAAGGCTGAGCTGTTCTGTGTTAAGGGACCCTTCTTAATGTCCCTGCTACAGAGCATTTAAAGATGGGTCAGTGGATCCTCTAAAAAGGGAGGGATTCTAGCTATTATTCCCATGTTAATTAGCTTCCAAAGATAAGCAGGAAGTGAGTGAGAGGACACACACTTAGTGATCACTGCTATCCATGGTAGTTTTCTCCAATAATCCCAGCACTGAAAATTCAAGAAACTGAAGCAGAATAACCACAGTGTATTTATCATCTTCTGCCATCAGTTAAAAACTGGAAGAGCTTTAAAATATTTTGAATATATTCTGTGAAGCCCAATGAGGTTCAGGTGATATGACATTTCATTCTAAAATTGAATGCCGGTTTATGCTCTGATCTATTTGAAATAAAGTTGATTTGCACACTAAAAAACTCCCATAAACGAAACTAAATTTTATGTAGCCAAGGGACATAAAGCTGCTAAAATACTTGCTACAATATTGAACATGGAATAGTTGTTCTCTATTTCTCAAGGGAAAAAATAGAGTCAAACCTTGCTTATCCCTAACCCAAACTTCTGGAAGTGTTAAGTATTTGGCATTGCTCCAAATGCTGAAGTGGGAGAGACAGAGGGAGAGGGATAAGGATGGAGAAAAGGGCAACAGGAGGAAGGCGGGGCGTGGGGGGAGAGAGAGAGGGAGAGAAAATGAGAACTAACAGAAAGCAAGCAAGTCAGCTTTTAGAAGTAGACCTGAAGCCCTAGCAACACTGAAAAGAGACCTGGAGGTTACATCTGATTGGCTTACCAGCCAGAAGGAATAGTGAGCTCTGATTGGCTGGTGATGATGTCTCCAAATAACCAGCCTTTATCAGGAAAGCAAATTTATGTGGCAGAAAGGGGACAAGAGACAGAAGAAGCAGGCAAGAAGAAAGGGAAGACAGAAGAGCAAAGTGAATGACAAATTATTTGTAACCGAAGTGATGACTGAAATTAAAATGAGAAAATAGAATAACACCTATTTATGTAGGCGTTACATAACTGCTCACAATTTACAAAGTGCTTTTACATGTAATCATTGATATTGTCCTTACAAAGGCCTGCAGCACTCCCAGAAGTTAAATGGCATGCCCCTGATCATTCAGCTACTAAGAATAATAGCTGAGGTTTTTGGCCACAGAAAATCCAACAAATCCACACAAATTCAACACTTGATGCCACACAGGTAGGTGTTGTGGAGGTAATGATTTGCAGTTATCCTATGGGACAGGGAGCAGCAAAAGAGAATTGGAAGCCACAGCAGCTTGTAGTTTAATAGGAAATGCAAATGGGGGCAAAGGGCTCTCTGCCCTTCAGGACTGCAGACCTTGAAAATACAGATATATGGGACATCTCTGGGTATTTAGAAAGGGAGAGAGCAGTGGTGCAAATGAGACTAATGTCTTGAGAGCTCAGAGGGCAGCTTTGACTTATTTCACTGAGGTGTATCACAGTCTTCTTGCATGTACCATTGTGGAAGCTGGATGCCTAATTATTCTCCCCTCCTCAACTTCTCCTTGAAAGCCATCCCTTCTTCAGGCTTAGTAAACTGCATTCACTCTGCTGCTCAAGCTGAAACCTGAAAGTCATCTTTGTCTTTACTTTCTCCCCATATCTAATTTATCAGCAAGTCATGTAGATTCCATTTCCAAAACATATCTTGAATCAGGCTACTTCAGTCCATCTCTGTAGTTGCCACCATTTTCTCCTCCTGGGCACTGCAATAGCTTCCTAGCTGATTTCTCTAATTTCTTGCACTTTGACTTTCCTCACTCTTATCCCCTTCTCTTTAAATCTATTCTCTTAACCATGTTAGCCCCCTGCTTAAAATTTGCTCTGAGAATAAAACTCAAAATTTTTGCTATGATTAGCCCCAGTTTACTTTGTTTGCATCACTCTGCCTAGAACTCATCACCCTAGCCACTGTCTTCATTTCAATTATTAAAACACACTGCTGTCTTTCCAGCTGAAGAGACTTCCATTTTGCTGCTCCTTGTCTCCATATCATCATCACATGGCTGGCTCTTTCTTCTATTTCATGTAACCTACAGAGTTAGGGCTTCTCTCACTTATATTACCTTTTTATTAATTTCCTGTGATTTCTCAATCTGAAATTATGTATATTTTTATTTGATTCCTTGATTATCATCTTTTTATAAGTCTTTCCCCTTCTAGTCATCAAGCTCCATTAAGGCAAAGACCAAGTCAATTTCCCTCACCACTGTAACTCCAGAGCCCACAATAACAGTATGGGGAAGGTACTGTTTGTTGAATGAATGAATGAATATCAGGGCATTAACATGTCCTGATGACATACCTATACTGACAGAGTCAGGGATATGTGCACACTGTTTCCTGTTTGTGTCCTGTTATTTGTTAATTCCTGTTGGAGTTGTGAGTTCTGATATAGCTGCCATCATTTGGGAAATTCTGTGAAATCTCAATACTATTATTTCTGAATAAGAGAATGGAATCTTGTTTGGGTTGGGACTTGGGGAATGATATAAATTCACTCCTAAGGTCTATTAGTAGTAAGCAATTGAAATCCACTCTGAAATTGGAGCTTAACTAAAGATAGCTATTTTGCAGCATGTGGGAATGTGTGATATTGGTTTGCCTCCTGGGAATCATGTGCTGAAAGGCATTCACTCTTTTTTAGAACCATAAAAGTACAGGTCCCCACCCCAAAACAGAGCTGTGCTATTTTCTTGACAGTCCAAGGAGGCCACAAATTGGCCATAACAAAGCCTGTATCTATTTTTGATTTGTCGAAGTTATGCCTATGAGTGATGAACACACCCTTAGCAAAATGAATCATTCTATAGAGATTTTAAAATCATAATGGAATCCATATTTTGGTCAAGGGATTGCTGCTTAAATACATTTGTTTCAACATTCTAGTTTTGGGATTTCTAAACTGACCTGTTGTGTGTCTCTTTGAAAATGAAGTTTACCATGGTGCCCTCTGGTGGAACTTAATTCAGACACTTTTAAAGTTAAAGCCTCATCGGGTGAGAATGCATTATTTTGTATTACAGAAATGAAAGAAGCAACTCTAAATAAAAATGTCCATAAACTATAAGGGTTCTCTTGCTATTGGGAGACTGCAAGGAAATATACCTCAGAATATCTGCTTTCTGATTCAGGGACACAGCTTGCAAGTGATGCATAAGAAGGGCCACCATATAAATGCATGTAATTCTAGATTAGAATTACATTAGAATGAAGGTTAGAAGCCACAGCATTTCACATCACCTGGCAATATGGAAGCTAATTAGGTATTATTTTCAGAAGGTCAAAAGAAGTTTACAGCTATTACAGCATCTGTAGGAATATTCATAAATAGTTGTGAACGCAGAGGTAAGAAGAATTTGGTTGTGATTTATTGAGAACCAGTGGAGATTTACTTCATAAAACTTTTGTCATTAGATTCCTCATCAAAACTGATAAAACCACATACCCATCAAAATGAAAAGGGTCCCAAAGTTTGACCCTAGAAAAGAACATAGGCTTATTTCTTTTCTTACTGGAGAACTTTTTTTGAAACTTGGTGTGCCTCAGATTAAAACAAAAACAAGAACCAAAAAATAAAAGAACCTACCAGTTCACCTAAAGCAGTGGTTCTCAGAGGAGTGATACTGCCCTCTATGGGGTATTTTGGGACTGTGTGTGTGTGTGCGTGTGCATGCATGCATGCGCGTGGATGGAGGGTGTCAAAGTGTCTAAATGATTATGGTGCTGTTACTGATGTTCAGTGGGTAATGGTCATGGATGCAAGAAGCAGTTTTGCATCATGCTAGAGTTTCATGTCCCACCAACCATTTCTGTAGATTAAAAATCCATATGTAATTATCTAAGCCTAAAACTAAATTCGGTTTTACATAAAAACACTATTACTTGTCACATGATTTTCCCCCCCAGAAATGCAAGTCCAATGAGGGAAAATTGTACTTTGTTTTGTTTAGAAATTTACTAAGAATTGTTCAGCATTTTTGAAAGGTATAATATCAATGGCTACAAATGGTATTTGAGTACTCCAAAAGTAAAACTCTAATCATTTCTATTTATCATGTCCAATTCAAAGTGATTCTACATATAAGTGTCTGACTCTTTCATTTTGTTTTCTAGTATAGTTGTACCCAAATATTTTAAATTATTATTAATATATTATTTCCTTCATTATATTACAGTTAGGTAATTGTATTAATAATTTTGAAATTGTGTGTATTGGTAGGTTATATCATTAAAGAATTTCATTCTAAGACAGTAGAGGATATTATTAAAATTATTTATTATTAATAGAAGAAATTGGGGTGATAGTGAAAAATAACAGAGTAAGGAACTCTGAAAACCCTCTCCTCTATCAAGCAGTGAAAATACTGGCAAAAATTGTCAGAATAAACTTTTCAGAGTTCTGGAAATTAACCAAAGGATTGCAGCAATCAGAGGGGCTTTTATCTTTTATTCAAGAAAAATGGCCGAAAATTAGTAAAAACAGTGAGATCTGCAATGAGATTTGTTGAATTTTACCTTGCTCTATTCCCATCACCTCCCTCCCCAGCTCTATATTAACCTTGAAAACCAACAGCCTATAATCATAGTAGAAACCAGCAGCACGGCAGGAGGATCAGAACAGGATTATAACTCCTTCCAAGCTACATTCCCAGAGAACTGTCACTACTTGACTTAGCTGGTGATTCTCTGAAATAACCCACTCATAACAGTGTCTGTATGTGACTTGACTTAGAACTTATCCACTGTGAACAGCCTTTTTCTCAATGGAAACAATTTTCTATTACTTTTAGAAAAAAACATTAGGGGCAATTGTTTCATATTGCAGCTGCCAGAGGCAGTAGATAACAGTTGGGGCAAAAAAAACAGCCTTACTAGAAGCTTAAAAAGGAAATCTAGAAAATATATATCCATAGAAATATTTGAAAAGCACAGACATATTACTAGAATCTAAAAGGCCAACTAAATGTATAGGGATGTTAGCATATCCAGGGCTGTGTTCAGGAAAAACCTGAAAAGAACCTAAACTCTCACTTCTGCCTAACTTTGAGGTTCTATGCAAGCAGGAAGTAAAAGCTAAGGCCTGCTGGAATGTTGAAGATGTGACCCTAACACAGAGCCCCTTGGCAAAAACTTGGGCACTTATTGGCTCTAGGCACTTAAAGAAATCTTTGTCTGATCATAAGCCTAATACTAAGCTAGCTAGCAGGGACTCTCCAGTGGTCATCGATGACAAATAAATCAAACATTAAAGAATTAGTTCAGAAAAATCAAACAATCAATAGTAAATAGCAAATATAACAAATTCTGGAAATGTGGGAGACAGTGATTGTAAGAGTTACCACATTATATTATTTAGAATGTAAGTTTTTTGCAAAAATTAGTAGACATGCAAAGAAATAAAAATATGACCCCACACAGGACAAAAGCAACCAATGGAAACTGTCTCTGAGGATGCCCAGACATTATACTTACTAAACAAAGATTAAAATCAGCTATTTCAATTGTTCAAAGAACTAAAGAAAATGCATCTTCAGAACTAAAGGAAAGCATGAGAATAATTTCTTACCAAATAGAGAAGCTCAATAAAGAGATAGAAATTATAAAGTAGAGCCAAATGGAAATTCTGGAGTTGAGAAATAAAATTTTCACAGAAGTAAAAATTTTCTGTAGAGGGGCTCAACAAAAGATATGAACATACAGAAGAAAGAATCAGAAACTTGAATACAGGTCAACTAATATTATGAAGTCTCAAGAACAGGAAAAAAAAGAATGAAGAAAAAATAAGCCTCAGAAACATGAGGAACATAATTAATTGCATCAACATATGCATAATGAGAATTATGGAATAAAAAAGAAAGGAGCAGAAAGAATATATAAAAAATGTCAAAAACATTTCAAATTTGATAAAACCATAAATTTACACATCTAAGAAGCTTAACAAACACTAAGTAGAATAAAATCAAAGAGATTCACACAGTCACATTATCATCAAAATGTTGAAAGACAAAAAGACTCTTAAAGCAGCAAGAGAGAATAACCTATCATATACAAAGGATCCTCAATGAAATTAGCAGCTGATTTCTCATCAGAAACCATGGAAGTAAGAAATGCAGTGGTAATGATATATTCAAAATGCTGAAAAAGTCTGTCAATCAAGAAGTCTATATATAGTAAACTATCTTTCAAAAAATAAAGGAAAAATCAAGATATTTTCAGATAAACAAAAACAAGAGAATTAATTGCTAGAAGACCTGTCCTACAAGAAATACTAAGGGTTCCCCTTAGTACACATGGGACATTCTCCAGGATAGACCCTACATTAGGCCATAAAACAAGTTGCAGTAAATTTAAAAGGATTGAAATCATACAAAGCAAGCTCTCTGATCATAAAGGAATAAAATTAGAAGTCAACAACAAATAGAAATTCACAAATACGTAAAAATTAAACAACACACATATAAATAACCAATGGGTCAAAGAAAACTTAAGGCAATTATAAAAAATTTGAGATGAATGAAAACTAAAGTAAAAACATATCAGACCTTATGGGATGCAGGTAAGCAGTAATTAAAGAAAAAATTTTTGACCCTAAATGTCTATATCAAAAAGAAGAAAGATCAACAACCTAACTTCTCACCTTAAGAAACTAGAAAAAAAGAGCAAATTAACCTAAAGGAAACAGAAGGAACAAAATCGAAATATCAGAATAATTTTTAAAAAAAGAATAGAAAAACAATAAAGAAAATAAATGATTTACAGATTCAATACAATCTCAAGTGCCTTTTTTTTTAAAAGAGAACTTGACAAGCTTATTTAAAAACTTATATGGAAATTCAAGAGACCTAGAATAGCCAATCTTGAAAAAAAATGTTAGAGGACTCACACTTCCCAATTTTAAAACTTACTACAGAGCTATAGTAAATTAGACAGTGTGATACTAGTTAGGACAGATATATATCAGTGTAATAGAATTGAAAGTCCAGAAATAAACCCATACATCAATGATAAATTAGTTTTGACAAGGCTCCAAGACCATTTACTGGGGGGAAAGAATAGTCTCAACAAATGATGCTGGAACAACTAGATATCTACATGCAAAAGAATGAAGCTGTGTTTCAATATAGGTTTTATTAATATTTAGATATAGCAGCGCCAATAGATTAGGAGATGACTGTATTTATAAAGACAGTTTATTATACTTACAGATCCCAAGAGAACAGAACATACCATTCTATGTAAAGGATAATGCAGGGAAAGATTCTGAACAATACAGCATAGAAATAATTATGTTTTATTAAAAAAAAAACTACTAGAATAGCAAATTCAAAGGCCCACAGACAACATGTAAAACAAAATGAAGTGACAAAGTACTCCACAAATTATCATGTATGGCTGCTGGACCTAGGAGAGTATTCTGCATAATCCAATTCATAGGTAATGCAAAGGTTTATGATTCATAGGTCTGATGGTGATGGATCAGTCTAGAAGGATCAGTCTGGATCAGAATTTGAGAATATAAATTCTCAAAATTAACCAACCAAAGCTTTCTAACAAGACAGAGTCTGACACTACAGAGATGCTGCTGAGAGGAGAATTCAAACAGAACACACTAGAGCAACAGAACAGAGGAAAGAGAAGGACCAGGAAAAAGTGGAGTAGAGAGCAGAGAGACAGATGCCAGAAAATATGAGAACATATTTTTTGATAACACCTTTTAAAAGAGGGAAGCCTAGAGGTCTGAGTCAACAACATCTATTTTGGTTTATACCTCCTTTCTCCAAAAACAGGAAAACCCATTCACTGAAATTGAGCAGCAGAATAGGATTGCTCATAAAAGACACTAAGAGACAAAAGAAAAGAAGAAGAATTTCTCTACAGATAATAAAAGCATGCCAGAAAGATGAATGGTAGAAGTTCCAAAAGAAGAAAATGAGAGCAATGCAATGAAACAAATACTAAACATCATTTTTATAGAGTGCATCATGTTTCTGGAGAAATAAAAAAGAACAGCTATTGCTGAGATATATTCTAGTAAAACTACCGGACTTGAATAGTGTAAAATCTAACAGTTTCTTTTACAAATAATAAGAAATCTTTTGAGTATCCAAGCCAAAACCAAGTCATTTATAAGGATAAAAAATTCAGATTATCAGACTCTTTGACAGCAATATTTTATGCAGGAGACAATGAGGCATCATATTTAAAACACTTAAAGAAAGAAAATGTGAGCCATTTTATAAGCTAAAATGATCTTCAAGTAAAATGGCCATCGACAAACTGTACATGTAAGAACTCAGGAAACATTGCAATTACTGAAGATATTGACAAAAGTATTGATGAGCAACACACTACTTAATGAAAATACTCTTTAGAAATATTCTAGCTAATAAAGCAAAATATCACATTTTTTTGAAATCTCTAATAAATAAATGGATCAATAGTTGATAACAGTTTACCTCCTCACAGAAGAATATAGTATCACCTATGAAGTTGTCTCTTCTGCCCCCTGATAAATCTGAATATGATCGATCCTCTATATCTAACCATCAATTTGCAGGAATAGAAGGTTCAGATGAACATGTTATACAACATCATGGAATACATTCAGCAAAATGCAGATTGTAGACACTATACAGGATAAAGAGGTCTTAGTTCCCTCCAGAAAAAATTACAAGGGAAAAAATAGGAGAGGGAACCCACAGATTAAAAGGTACTTAAAAGATATATAAATCAATTACTTTGACTGCAATTGCAGTTATGTTGTAAAGACTTATTTTGTTCTCAATTAAACACACATACATACATAAAGATATGAAAATTAGGGAAATATGGACACTGGCTAGTTATTTGATGATAATAAGCAATGATATGACTGGATAGTTGATATTTAGAAATTACTGTTAATATTTGTGAGTGTGATAACTACTGTGGTTATGGTTTAAATAAAGAACCCATATCTTTAAAAAAAAAGTACTAAAATGTTTACAGAAAAAATGATATGATGCCTCAGGTTTCCATAAAATAATTGTGGGGAACATGAGGACTATAGATAAAACAAGGTTGACCATGTACTGATAATTGCTGAATCTGGATTCACTATTCTGTGCTCTCTATATTTAGATACATTTGAAGATTTATATCATAAAAAGTTTTAAAAAAAAGTTCAGTGGGGAGAAGCTATTTTGATTAATTGAAGAGTCCTCGTACATTATTTTTTTCTGGCTAACTGAATTACATAAAGTTTTCTACTATAATAAAGGATGAAAGTCTAGTTTATAATGCAGGTGCATTATAAGATCATGTAATTAAACACTAAAGCAGTTTTCTATTAAATTCCTTCAAATTTACAATTTCCACACCACTCTCATGGCATTCCTATTTTGTCAACTTTGTTGGTATTCACTGGGTTGTAAAAAGAATACGCAACTGAGAATCAGGTGACATTGGTTCCAACCCTCTGGGAATCTGTGACTGGGGACAAACTGCTTAATCATTCTAAGTCCTAGTTTCATCATCATCTGTACAATGAAGGAGTTAGACTTACTTTTTCTACAGTTCAGACCTCTACTATCTCATATGTTTTGTTTTTCTTGAACATTTTATTCTGCTGAAAATTATGAAAGAATATTTCTAAAAACAGATAGGTAGCAGTTTAAAACTATTTCTAAACTATTAAGTCATGGGCCATGTGCCATTCAGAACTGAAGAGTAATTTACCCAGATAAGGAAACATAATTTTGAATTAGAGAAGAAGGAAAACATGACTCAAGTTTATCATGAATGGTCTGAAGATCATAATGGATTCCAAACTTACCAGGAAGTACAAAAATAGTGCTATCATAGCTTGATGACACAAGGTGCATAAGTAACTATAGCAAAGATAAACCATAAGGTAACTCAGATACTTGACTCAGCATTGCCCAAATTTCATCGTTTATTCTTATGTAATTCTAATGAAATGCAATATATTTGGGGATTACCCAAAAGACAGACAGAAATGTGTCAAAAGGGTTACAAAATAGGAAAAGCCAAGGGACTGGGATCAGTTGGTCCAGGAAAAAGAATGCTGGAGCAGAGGGAGCTGCAATAACAACTTTCAAATAGGTGAAGCAATATTATCCAGATGAATATAAGGAGCTATGTTAGTCAGCTAGGTAGAGTTAGGGCTTATGTTACGAAAGAAAGAACTATAGTTAGGCTTAGGAAAACTTCCTGGTACCTGGGAAATTGGAAATGATCCTACTTGAGAGATCTTTAAGCAACTGCCTTGAGATGATTTTAGTGTAGCCTTTTTAAAGTTTGTAGGATAACTAATTGATGCATATCTACTGATTTATGTTCAAATATCATATATGTGGGTAAAAATAATTGCTTTGGGGTAGACTGTAGATACAAATCTAGGAGACAGATCAGGGCTCATTTTCTTCTTTGGCTCTCAATTTCTTGCTCCCTTAAACTATCAAAAAGTTCTTGCTAAGTGCGAGGTGCATGTGGAATATGCCAGCCAACTACCAATGGAAAGAACACAATCTCCATCCTCTTGAGTCTATTTCCTCTGCCCCTGAAAAAAAAATGCAACATGGAAAGGCTGGCTTATAGTTTTCATTGCTGTTTTAGTTTGGTTTATGATTCCTTTTTCTATGGCTATACTCTCTCTCTTAAGTTCCTTTGTGGTTGAGAGGGTGAGAAAAAAAAAAGAGATGGATGTGCTATATATGGCTGATGTGTTAGGAGAGAATTAATACTAGTACAGAGGAGAGGGGCATGAAAATATTAAGGTAATAGATGAAATCACCATAATAGGAATATGAAGGCAAAATAGCAGGAATTAGTATAAATAGATGAAGAAAGGCCAAATCTAGATCCTTTAGTAGGTCAATAAATATTTATTAAGTGCTAGGACCAAAATGCAAATAGGACAGACATAGTTCTAGCCTTCTTGGTGCCCACTGCTGCCCTGCTACAGCTGTAGGCCTGAAATGGGGAATCATAATTGTTGGGGCTAAGAAGGACAGCCAGGTACCTGCTTTAAAAGTCATTATTAGAGCACTCTGACTTCAGTATTAGTATTTACTCTATAATACATGGAAATCTGTTTTTGTGGGCAAAACATTAATGACACTGGTGATATGACTTGCAGGCTGGGTTAACATATGGCATAAAAATGCTTCTATCTAAGGAAATCATTATTAGTATAAACTTTGGCTCTGCTCTCTTCTCTACTGTTTTGCTGGATTTTTTATGTTAACTTGCTTTTACTCCCATCTACAACAGTACACTGATGACAGATGAAAAAGAAAGCGTGCACATTACATAAATATAATTGTTAAATGTGTTTAAATTATATCTTAAGCACCTCAGCTAAAGATGTCAGGAAAGTGGCCAGAATGTACCTTAAAAAAAATAATCATGGTGGCTTTATGAAAAGAGTGGTTCAATTAAATGTGAAAGTTTTTTGTTTCCATTTCTTTTTTTTTTTTTAGTTTAATCTGTAAACATTATATAGTGAGATGAAACTTCTCCCTTTCCACATTTTAGATACTGAATAATACCATGTTTTAAATTTGGTGTTTTACATAATGTATTTCTTTATTTGGAAAATTTTTTGGCTTATTGTTTATTTTTTAAAAAAATTTCTTGTTCCAGAAAAAATTTAAATTGGCTTATTTGTAAATTATGTTTTTCTGTGAAAAGTGTGATTTGTTTTAATTGTAGGTATGTATTTTTTATTAATATGTTGAGGAATAAAAAGCCTTAGTGGAGATCCATTTCTGAAAATAAATTTAAATTGCAGGAAAATATGATTCAATTTACAAAAATGTTACTTTATATCAAATTATTCAACTGTTCAGGAAATTATCTGCTATGTAAAATGTTTTTACACATATCGTGTAGAAAAGAACAAACAGAAGTCTATACAAGAGGTCATTTAGTCGAATGTGCAATCAGAGGGATCAGAAATGACTTCTCATTTTCAGGTACTGTTTGTGAATATTTTCAGAGTAATATGATTAGGAAGTTAATTTAATTGGCCTTGTTTTTCATTTTGAACCCAAAATCATGAAAAAGAACATGTGCAAGGACACACATTTCAAGGCATTAGAAATGCATTTCTCCACCCTGTGCCATAAGAACAAAGTTCTTGTGCTAATAATAAATGAATCACGATTCCTTTCTTACTTCTGCAAGAGCCGTCACATATATGAATCATTAATTTCAGTTTCAAATGATTTAAATAGAGCCCAGAAAGATTTTATGAGTCATTAGAGTCTCTGACTTAGATAAGTGATTTTATATCTCATTTTCTCCATTTATAAGAAATCAGTTCTAAACTCCAGGTTATCTCCCCTATATCGAAAAATGAATGTCATGGTCTTCAAAGAACTAAATAAAGTAATATAACCAAATAACTCATTAACTATGCACATAAAATGCCTGTTATATTAAAATTCTAAACATATTTAGTGGTAAGCAAGGAATTCTGACAATTAGTTGTTTGAAAAAATTGATGATGGAACTGAAATTCATTTTCGATAGCTGACAGCTTCTTTTGTTTTTCAAATCTTTTTGCGTTTCACTTTTTAAAGAGAAATGACCCTCAAGTCTGTCAGTTCAGTAGCTCTGGGTTCTACAGTCTAAAGAGCAGTTTTTACTTATTTGTCTTAATATCAAAGGTCATATCAAAGGTTAGCAAACTTTTTATGTAAAGGGTCAGATAGTAAATATTTTTGGCTTTGTGTGCCATGTAGACTCTGTTGCAACTACTCATTTCTGACTTTGTAGCATGAAAGCAGTCATAGACAATACATAAACAAATGAGTGTATCTGTGTGCCAATAAAACTTTATTTACAAAAGCAGGATTTGGCCCATGGGCTGTAAGTTGCCAACTTTTGGTCTATATGATGGCAATAGTCATAAAACTGGAAAATACAGAAAACATTCTATGCCAAGTTTAATAAGGCAGTAACAATCCAAAGACATTTTAAAATTTTTTTCCAGTCTTATTTAGATATAATGGATATTATTTGTATTAGCTGTAGGCATATTAGTTGTATTAGTTGTAGGTATACAATATAATGATTTATGTTGTGTGTGTGTGTGTGTGTGTGTGTGCGTGCACGCGTGCATGCGTGTGTGGGTAGATATACATATATATATCTACCACAATGTGTTAATTTCCATCACCTTGCATAGTTACAAATTTTTCTTCCTGTGATGAAAACTAGAATTTACTCTTTTATCAACTTTCAAATATATAATACAGTATTGTTAACTATAGCCACCATGCTGTACATTACATTGCCAGAACTTATTTATCTTATAATTGGAAGTATATACCTTTCACCCATTTCATCCACCCTGCCAAATTCCCACTCTGGTAACCACCAATCTGCTCCCCCTATCTCTGAGGTTTTTGTTTGTTTATTTGTTTAGACTCCACGTATAAGTGAGATCACAAAGACCTTTTAAGAAATCATTTAGACTGAGAAAAACATGGTGGAGTGAGAGATGTCCCCAGATCTCTCCCCTTGAAATGACAATAAGCTGAACATTTAAAACTCAACAAAAAACACCCACACTGCACACCAGCATGTCTGAGCATGGGATCTGTGCATAAGAGCTACCACAGGTCAGAACCTTGGGTGTCAGGTGGTGGACTGGGAGAAACAAAGAAGCTGCCCCTCGCAGCCTCCGGAGCTCCCTATGGGAGGAGGAGGAGCTGGGGAGGAGCAGTGAGTTCCCTAACAGCCCTGTCTGGAAGTGCTGCAAGTTCCACGCAGCTAGTGGCAGGGCCCAGTCATCAGGCAGAAAGCAGAGAAGTGCGATGAGACTGCAGAAGAACAACAGTTGATTTTTACCTACTGCGGTTGCAAAACTGAGGCAGAGCCTCAGCCCCCAACTCTCAACCCAGAGGACCCCTCTCTTCATACCCTCCAAGACCGATCACCGTGGAGCCCCAGGGGAATCTGAGCAAATGCTCCTGAGACTGTCACTGACACTGCCAGGCACTGAAACTGAGGGTAGCAAGCATAATTAAATATCTACAAGAAGACTTTTTAAAAAGGCATTTTTAAGGCTTTATATAAAGCAGGGGTCCAATAGGCTTAGACGCCACCTACTGGAAACCAAAAGAAAAGCGCCTTCTTTGCAACAGGCTGAGAAGAGACCTTTATATAATAAACCTTTTTTCTGGAAAAACAGCAGAATACACTTCCATTAATGCCCAGGTGGCGAAATAGTCCATTAAACACCATGAACAACCAAGGTAACAAGGCACATCAGAAAGAAAGAGAAAAATTTCCAGAAAATAAGCTTATGGATATAGAAATATGCAACTGAAATGACACAAACTTCAGGATGGTACTTCTGAAAATACTCAGTGACTTCCAAAATGAGTCATATCAACAATTTCAGAAACTGAAAAAACAACTAGATGAGCAGAGCAAGAAGACTGAAACCCTCAAAGAGAACATAATAGATCTTCTGGAGATAAAAACAAACAAACAAACAAACACACACACACACAAAAACACTGCAAGAGTTGAAAAATGAAATAGCAAGCTTGGGAAATAGAGTCGACCAAATGGAGAAAAGGATCAGTGATATCGAAGACAGAAATCTAGAAGTAAATCAGAAGGAAGAAAGAGAGAAACTGAAGAATGAAACATAATGAAAGAGAAATAGAAGAACTAGCTGGTATCATTAGGAAAGGAAACATAAAAATAATGGGCATTATTGAAAGCGAGGAAAAGGAGCAGAGACTAGAAAGCATTTTCAGATAAATAGTGGACAAGAATTTCCCAAATCTAAGGAATGAGCTGAAACTTGAAAACCAAGAAGTCAGCAGAATACCTAATTATCTCAACCCAAAAAGGCCTTCATTAAGACACATTATATTAATATTATCAAAAATCAATGACAAAGATAGAATTCTCAAGTTAGCCAGGGAGAAGAAAATGGTAACTTATAAAGGAAAACCCATTAGATTATCATCAGATTTCTCAGCACAAACTTACAAGCCAGAAAGGAATAAAATCAGATATTTAAACTATTAAGTAAAAGAAACTACCAGCCTAGAATAATGTATCCAGCTAAGCTCTTCTTTAGGTATGAAGGAGAGATTAAGACCTTTCCAGACATACAAAAATTGAGGGAATTCTCCACTACGAGTCCTGCACTACAGGAAATACTGAAAGGGGTCAGCTCACCTAGAACAAAATAACAACAAAAAAGTACTTAATTAGGAGTAAAGTGACTATCAGTCAAACAGAAGCAGAGGAGTGCAAACTTTATTAAGAAGAGGGCATTATAAGCTTAAATAATAAAAAGTGAATTGTTATAACAAGATAGTAAAGAATGTTCAGCATTCAGAGAAAAGCGGGAGTAGCAATAGTAATATCAGAAAAAAATAGACTTGAAAATAAAAATATGTAAAGAAAGATACTGAGGGACATTTCATACTAATAAAGGGAATCATGCACCAAGAAGACATAACATTTATTAGTAACTATGTTCCCAATCAGAGACCCCCAAAATATGTAAAGCAATTACTAACAGAACTAAAAGAGAAAACAGACCAAAACATTATCATAGTAGGGAGCTAAATACCTCACTGTCGGATATGGACAGATCATCCGAACAGAAAATCAATAAGGAAATAACATCCTTAAATGACACGTTAGTCCACCTGGAAATAATTGACATTTATAGAGCCTTCCACCCCAAAATAGTTGCTTATACATTCTTTTCTAGTGCACGTGAAACATTCTCAAGAATTGACTACATACTGGGACACAGAGAGAGCCTCAATAAATATAAGAGGGTTAAATGACCAACCATACTCTCTGATCATAATGCTCTGAAACTAGAGATCAACTGCAAAAAGAAAGTAGAAAGAACCACAAATACATGGAGATTAAACAACTGAAGAGTAACTGGGTCAGAGAAGAAATAAAAAGAGAGATCAAGAGATAAATAGAGACGAATGATAATGATAATAAACATACCAAAACTTTTGGGACATGGCAAAAGCAGTCATTAAAGCAAAGTTCATATCATCACAGGTCTAATTCCAAAAACAAGAATGAGCCCAAATAAATGACCTAATGCTTCATCTTAAAAGGAAGAACAAATGAAGCCTAAAGTCAGCAGAAGGAAAGAAATAATCAAAATTAGAGTAGAAATAAGTGAAATTGAAAACAACAACAACAACAACAAAAATAGAAAAAATAAATGCAATGAAGAGCTGGTTTTTTGAGAAGGTTAAGAAAATTGACAAACCCCTGGCTCACTGAAGAAAAAAGAGAAAGGACACAAATAAACAAAATCAGGGATGCAAGAGGAGAAATTATGATGGATATCATAGAAATGCAAAAGAAATGCAAAAATACTATGAAAAAGTATATAACACCAAATTTAATAACCTAGAAGACATGGACCAGTATTTAGAAAAATACAATCTTCCTAGACTGAATAAAGAATTTGAAAATCTAAATAGACTGATCAGCAGTGTGGAAATTGAAACAATCATCAAAAAGCCTACCAAAAAGTAAAAGTCCAGGACCAGATGGCTTCACCAGTGAATTCTATCAAACATTCAAAGAAGATTTAATACCTATTCTCCTAAAACTCTTCCAAAAAATTGAAGAGGAGACAATACTTCCCAACTCATTTTATGAGGCCAATATTACTCTGATACGAAAACCTGGTAAGGATAACTCAAAAAAAGAAAACTATAGACCAATATCTCTCATGAACACAGATGCAAAAATCCTAAATAAGATACTAGCAAACCAAATACAGCAATATATTAAAAAGATTATATACCACGATCAAGTGGACTTCATCCCAGGGGCACAAGGATGGTTCAACATATGCAAATCAATTAATGTGATACACCACATGAACATTTTAAAAAATAAGAATCATATGACAATATCAATAGATGCAGAAAAAGCCTTCAATAAGATTCAGCATCCATTTATGATCAAAACATTTCACAAAATGGGTATAGAAAAAAGCACCTTAACATAATAAAGGCCATATGTGACAAATGCTAGCCAACATTATACTTAATGGTGAAAAACTAAAAACCTTCCCTTTAAGATTAGAAACAAGGCAATGCTGTCTACTGTCGCCGCTGTTATTCAATATAACATTGGAGGTCCTAGCCAGTGCAATCAAGCAAGAGTAAGATACAATAGGCATCCAAATAGGAAACGAAGAAGTCAACTGTCACTTTTTGCGGATGACATAATTCTCTATGTAGAAAATCCTAAAGACTCCACAAAACACTACTAGAAACAATAAGCAAATACAGTAAAGTTTCTGGATACAGAATCAATGTTCAAAAATCCATAGCGTTCTTATATTCTAATAAGTAAGTGTCAGAAAAAGAAGTGGAAAAAATAATTCCTTTTGTAATTGCAACAAAAAGAATAAAATACTTAGGAATAAATCTGAAAAAAACATGTAAAGGACCTATATAATGAAAACTATAAGACCTTATTAAAAGAAACGGAAGAGGACACAAAGAATTGAAAAGGGATTATTCTGTGTTTTTGGATTGGAAGAATCAACATAATTAAAATAACCTTATTACCCAAAGCATTATACAGATTTAATGCAATCTCCATCAAAGACCATCAGAATTTTTTAAAGAAATAGAACAAAAAATCATCAGATTTGTATGGAAGCACAAAAGATCTCGAATTCCCAAAGCCATCCTGAAAAAAAAGAACAAAGCTGTAAGCATCACTCCGCCTGACTTCAAATTATACTACAAAGCGACAGTAATCAAAACGCATGGTATTGGCAGCAAATCAGAAGTGGACCAGTGGAACAAAATCGAGAGTCCAGAAGTAAACCTATATTTATATGGGCAAATAATTTTCAACAAAAAAGACGAAAACATACAGTGGAGAAAGGAAAGCCTCTTCAATAAATGGTGCTGGAAAAACTGGAAAGCCACCTGCAAAAAAATGAAACTAGACTGTTGTCTATCACCACACACCAAAATTAACGCAAAATGAATTAATGACCTGAATATAAGACCTGAAAAAATAAAATACATGGAAGAAAACATAAGAACTAAACTCAAGGACCTTGGGTTAAAAAGGATTTTATGAATTTGACCTCAAAAGCAAGGGAAGTATAAGCAAAAATAAATGAATGGGACTATATCAAACTAAAAAACTTCTGCTCAACAAAAGAAACTATCAACAAGGTAAAGAGACAACTATCTGAATGGGAAAATACATTTGCAAGCAACGCCTCTGATTAGGGCCTAATCTACAAAATCTACAAAAACTCATATGACTCAATAACAACAACAATGAAAATAATCCAATCGAAAAATGGGCAGAGGATCTGAACAGACACATCTCCCTAGAGGACATACAAATTGCCAACAAATATATAAAAAGATGCTCAACATCACTAGCTATTAGGGAAATGCAAATCAAAACCACAATGAGATACCATCTCACACCTGTTAGAAAAGCTATAATCAACAGGACAAGTAATAACAAATGCTGGAGAGGATGTGGAGAAATAGGAACCCTCATACACTTATGATAGGTCTGCAAATTGTTACAGCCACTATGGAAAACAGTATGGAGGTTCCTCAAAAAACCTGGGTTCCTCTACTAGGTATTTACCTCAAAGACTTAAAAACTCATATCCATAAAGATATTTGCACACCAATGTTCATAGCAGCATTATTCACAGTGGCCAGGACATGGAAGCAACCAAAGTGTCCTACTATAGATGATTGGCTAAAGAAGCTGTGGTACATATATACAATGGAATATTACTCAGCCATGAGATGCAATACTGCCATTTGCGACAACATGGATGGACCTCAAGATAACCATGCTAAGCAAAATAAGGCAGACTGAAAAAGTTGAAAATCATATATCATTTATATGTAGGATATAGACCTAAAAGCAACAAAGAAACAGGACAAAAAACAGAGACTCATGGACATGGACTATAGACTAGTTGTTAGCAGAAGGTAGGGAATGAGAGAGAAGTGAGGAGGTAGATGGGATAAAGGGGGTCAAATACAGGGGGTAGAGCGAGGGTGAAATAGATAAAGGGTATCAAACATATGGTAGCTGAAGGAAACTGAACTTTGGGTGGTAAACACACAATAGAATATACAGATGTCAATTTATAATGTACACCTGAAAATAATATGTGTATTAACCTATGTTACCCCAATAAACTTAATTTTAAAAATTTACAAAAAAATTTATATTTATATTTTTATTATTCAAATTAATTAAATGGGAGAACTGGAAGTTTTGATTATCATTTAATATCACAGTTAATGATTTTACCCTATATACTATTTGTTCTCATTTTATTCTTTTTACATTGCATTTAATTTACATTTAATTTTGGAAAATAAAACATAGGTTTAGAATATATCAGTATAAAAGCCCAAAAGAGTTAAATTTATAGAATTACCAGTTGTACTCTCTTGATATGTGTTACTTAGTTCAAACAAGAAAGGTGCTGACAACTGAGGCTAAATTATAATTTTGGATCCTAGAAGTCACAAAATAAACTAGTCCCCATGAAAATATGATGTGGTCTAAGAAATAAATTCAGCGGATAATGCTAAAATATAACAGTTTGAGACATTTAACAACACAATATCACTAGCTCTTTTTAGTGTACTATGGTGGTTCAAGGGAATCTTTAGAAAAGAGTTAAAAATAATAAAAACACACATGTAAACTCATAATTTTAACATCATTCTCCTGTTGTAGTTTTTATGTGCCTTGATTTAGATTCCCTCCTCAAAGCAGGCTAAATTCTCACAATTCCAAAAGCAAGGCCATTTTCCAAATGTTTCTCACTCAGTCATTGAGTTCTACAGGAGTTGGTCATTGCACAGTCAACTGGTCAACCCTCTGGCAATCCTCGTGGTCTCATCTCACTCTGAGCTCCAAATAATTTACATATGAGCATTTGATCATCGCTCCAAGTTCTAGAACTTACATATATATTCCTATATATTTCCTTACTCTTGAAAAAGTATTTTTTATTTCATCACTGGACCATGGGAAAAATACATATTGTACACATTTGTTGTTAGGCAGACTCTAATTGTTCTACACTGCCCTCATCACTGATTTTGCACATCTGTCCACATACTCCTGGTTGATTTGTTTTCACATTAATACTGCTTCAAACTCCATGCTAGTTTTTTTTTTTTTTTTTTTTTTTACTTCTGTTCCTGCCAAAACACTAAAACTCATTATTTATGTAATTAGGTCAACAAACATGTATTGAGCATACTAGGAGCTGGGCCCTAAGAAAAGAATGGGGCATAGATACAGTTCTTCATGAAGTGCATCTCTAATTGGAAAAACAAATAAGCAAGATTCATGGTTAAAACATAATGCATGCATTAGATAATACTGAAGCACTTCAGAGGTAGGGCTAATTCTGTCTGCTCTAGGAAGAATTTAAAAAGTTGTGATGGCAAGCTGAATCTTAAAAAACACACAAACATTATCCAATCAGAAAAGGAGAAACAAGGAAAAGGCTTCCTAAGTAGAGCAAGAGTCATGTACAAAAGCGTGGAGGTGTGTGAGCCCACAGAGCACTCTGGGAACTACAGATAGTTTGACATAGCCAAAGTAAAGCATGTGGGAGGCTGTGTGGTTAATGTGGCTGGAGAGATGACCAGTGATACATCACACTTAGGAGTCTGGACTTTACCTTACAGATCACTGGATTCCACTGATAAATTTTAAGAAGGGAATGTGGTATGATCAGATTTGCATTTCAGAAAGGTCATTGGTTAGGAATAGAATGGAGCCATGAGAGACTGAAGGCAGGAGGACTGGTAAAAAGGCCACTGAAATTACTAGGGCAGATGAGGAGGACTGAAATAAGATAGTAACCATGCTAATAGAAGGAAGAGGAACCCAAATAGAACTGTCATATTTATCCTATTATCCTACTATGTGTCAGGTACCATGCTTTACCTTCATATAAACCTCACAGTAACAACATAAGGAGGGTGCTGAATGAAGCTATAAACACCTTAGTTTTATAGATGAAGAAACTAACCTGGGTTAAACAATTTGCTCAGGTTTGCAAGGTGACAGAAATGAGATTTACATTCATATCTCTGTCGTTACAAGCAAAGTTTCTAAGTTTTTAGAACATACTATATCATTGATAAGCGAACTAGAGAAGAGTTTTAACAAAGATAGAATGATCAGTAATATCAAATATTTCAACAGAAGTTGAAAAAAGAAAGATCCCAACAACGTCCAAGGGGTTAGCCAGTCATGAATGACCTCAGAGGAGGGTCATTTCCTTGGAGCAAGGAGGCTTGAGATCAGACAGCATAGGGAAGAGAAATAAATGAGGGGTGAGGGAGTGTGTAAACCTCTCAAGACACTTAACAATAATGATAATAAAGTGATCCTAAATATTCTGTAGCTTCCTAGTTGCTCTCTGTATATGCCTATCAAATATTCAACATAAAACTTTACCCATGCTTGTAGTCAAATAGTGGTGCTTTCTATTTGTTGAATGAATAAATGTGCATCCTTAGCACTAACTGTGAAGAAAACTCAAAATATTTAAAGCCTATGTTTTGGGCACAGATTTGTTGATGATGTTCATCTCCAAGGAGAAGTTTTTATTCATCACTATGTTTGAGGAATCTTTAATAATCTTTTATATGTGGGAGAAAATGTCACCTCCTGTTATTAAGAGGAACATATGGAGTCAAATTCTCTGCCTGAGATAACATAATGCATCAAGGTAGAGGTTGAAGACAAAGGTCTCCTGGTTCTCACTCAAATGCTTCTATATACTGTGTTCTTGTTCTGGCGGTAAACATCTTGTTCTTTTCTTGATCTTTTCTTGATCTTTTCTTCTACCCTACTTCTCCTCACTAACCTAGATCTTATCTTCCGGTTCTGTTAATAACTTTTGCTGGCCTGCAATTTCTTCCATTCATCCAATGTGTAAACTGGAACTCCATTCCTAACATTACCTGATACTTCATTCATTCATTCATTCATTCTACAAATCTTAATTAAGCTTCTGTGTACCAACATTGCTTTTGGCACTGTGAAAACAGAAGTAAATGACAGTGTGTTCCCTTCCTCATAGGGATGAGTCTACTTTTAAAGATTTCTCACCTCCTTGGTCTTATGCTGACTTGATCATATATCAACTTGATCTTACACTATCCTTGCTTTTTATTTATGGTCTTCCTGGAAATAGCTGACCAAATACTGCTTTATTTTATCCTGGCCAAACTATTAAGCATCACTGAGGTTAAAAAGGGGTGGAAGGTAGGTCATATTTTTCTTTTAAGTTTAAGGGCCTCTTCCTTCCTCTTTCAGGTATCTCTTCTCTGTGCTTCAGTGTTGTTTTGGTTGGCAGACAAGACTCTTCTGCTTTGTCTCCAATTCTTATGTTCAGATTGGTTTCAAACAATTATCTGAGCAGATCTCATTCATTCTACTTTCTATTCTACTTGCAGGCAGTGATGAAGTTTCCCCAGGTCAGTATCTCTACTCATCATTCATTAGGTAAGCCTCTAAGAATCTTGATCTTATTTTCTCATTTTATACTTCATACTTCCCCCAAAAAAACACTCTCCACAGTCATATCTGCACCAAAATTAAAGACATGAAAAATACTTTCTATCTAGAGAAATTAATGCAAATAATGTAAGTCATTTTCTTATTTAGGCTAGTTCTAGGTATACATGCCTTCCACTTTTAAAAAATTGTAAGAAGTTTTGTTTGTTTGTTTGCTTGTTTTGTTAGTTCATTCTTGGTACCTGGCAACCATGAAGCAAATATTCTGAATCCACTGGAAAAATACACAGAAGGCTTATAGTTTGGACTTCTGTTAATCTAAGTTGTGAGGAACTGCATCATTACCACTGAAGTAGTGTGAAAGAAAACACAAGCTTTCCATCAGCATAAGAAAAAGAATGGTCAAAATCTGAAGCTTAAGGAACATTAGAGATTAAGAAATTCAAAACTGCATAATTTTAGAGATGAGGAAACTGAAGCAGGGAAAGATGAGGTTGTTATTTAAAGACTGGTTCAGGGCATAGTTTTAATTTCTTTGCTCTACAACTACTTGCATCATGGGATCTTAATGTAATATCCATATGTGTGTTGTACATACCACTTATCAGATTCTTGAAGATTAAAATCTGTTTGAGACTTCATTTTAGAGGTTCAACTTTGACTATGATAACTTCTTATGTGAAGTCCTAAAATACATGTGTATTTTTCTTACTGTATGTATGGGTCAATCACAAAAGCAGAAAGACTCTTTTAAAGTTTACAGTAAAATGCAATCACTAGCAACCTTTTGGACCTTGTTAACTCTTATTTAATGGTACATAAAGTAGGCACTAAGAGTTGTAAGTATTGAGAAGACTCTTGCACAGAAATGACCTCTCCAATCAATCTGCTCATTAGGAATTCATTTAGTTAACCAAACTTATCTTTTAAATTGATTGTAATTAGCTTGCCAGATTGCTTCTGTGCCTCTCAGACCTGCTGCAATGAATAAACTGAAGTTTGATCTTGGGCAGGAAGGAAATCAAGCTTTCTGTAGTTAGAATTCTGAGAGACAAGTAGAAAGGAGGCTGCAAAAGTACCAAAAATTTCCTCTAGTTTTCAATGCTGCTTCCATCCAAAGTACTCAGATGGAAGGCACACAGATACTGTAAAGGAGTGGTCCCCAACCTTTTTGGCACCAGGGACCAGTGCTCCTGTGAGAATCTAATGCCTGATGATCTGAGGTGGAGCTGAGAAGGTGATGTTAGTGCTGGGGAGTGGCTGCAAATACAGATGAAGTTCCACTCCCTCACCCACTGTTTACCTCCTGCTGTGTGACCCAGTTCCTAACAGGCCATGGACCAGAACCAGTCCACAGTCATGGGGTTGGGAACGCCTGCTGTAAAGTATGTGTGAGCAATTAGGCAGAACATGTTCTGGGCACAATAAGAAGGTCCGTCTTTTAACAAACATACCTCAGGGTGTTGGAAAGGCAACAGAGGATCAGGGAGAAAATTCATGTGCATAATGGTATATGAACCTATAAGAGATGATTGTGTGGGTTGGTAAAATATTTACTTCTCTTTGCCTGTCAATGATGTTAGCTCTCACCTCTCCCCAAATAAACAATCCATGTTAGAAATGACTACAACTTATTATGAAGCTTAGAAAAGGTATATGGCATTTGAAAGAACTGGAATACGAGAGTGCATTGGGATTGTGTTTACATTCTAAAGATTATCAATTTTGACTGCATTGGCTGGACTGACGATTTCATATTCAAAATCACCACCATGCCATTTATTAGATTGAGCTGATTTGTGCTTTTCTGAATAGCTTCCCCACTACCACAAATAAAGCGAACATAGTGACACCAGTTTGTGTGCCTATAGAAACACTCAAAGACTAAAAGTTGACTTCATACAGATTTATTAGTTATATAATAGAGCAAGCTTCAGTTTTTCTATCTGTAAAATAGAGATAGCCTGTTTCATTGGGTTGCTGTAATCTTATTGAGATAAAATGAGATGTGCATATACAACCCTTAGAATAGAATCTGGCACATAGTAAGCGTTAGCCATTAAACTCTGTAAAGGTCATCTGTTCTTGCTCTAAGACTAGAATGCACATAAATTGATTAACCTGAAAGTCAAGCACAGGTGTGAAAAGGGACACGTTATTCAGGTTTTGCTGGCAGCAGTTCTGGTCCTCCTTGACTGGCCGACTTTCTCAGCCTTCTCGGAGTCTGACCAGAAGGGACCCTCCTGCCTTGCTCTCTTCAGACTTCTGGTGTTCTCACCATGGTTAGCATGACAAAACCTGTTCTTACTCTTCCATTTTCCTGACCTTGATTCCTGTTTCTGTATTTGCATGAGAGCAACTCTATGAGTTGAGGCACATTAAGAATTCCCATTCTCTTTTCCTTAGAGAAAACACTACAGTGAATTCTAAGTATGTGAAGGTTTCAAAATTCATCAGTTGCCACCTGAAAATCTGACCTCATTTTTTTTCTTTGCTCTGAAAAGAGAAATATCTGAATTATATTAATTGGCAAGGTCTATTAGATTTTCTTGAGACTTTAAAAAAATTTACATGCTTCTCTATTTTTAAAATGTTTTACAAGCCTATAACATTTTTGCACTTAAAAAAATCCCTACATATACAAATATAATCATATTACTCTTCCGCATAAAATGATTCATCCTATGTGACCTGGCTCCCACTTTATTGAAAACTGTATTTTTTAAAAATGGGGTGATTTTACAAATATCCTTATGCCCCTTTATGGCAATAGGGTTGCTGAATGACAGACTGAATTCTTGGGAACCCAGGAAACAGTGTATTGGAGCCCCAAGATTATCTTTTCTCAGTTAACATCTGGAGCTTAATTGAGGACAAAGATCATATCTTAAAGAATTTTATGTTTATTGTTTATAAACCAGATTCTCATCCTATGCAGATCTATGAGAATTTCTGCAAGGGATGTTTCTGAATTCTTTCACAAATTTCCCTATGGGAATTGTCACAGAATTATGTAGGATGAGAATCCGGCCTTCCTAGACTTTATAATATGTCTGGAGAGGGAAGTGGGAGTTCAGCTAGGTTATTTTAGTTTTCTGCTGAATTCTTCTGGGGGAAGTTGTACTTTTGAATCAAGATTTTATATGCTTTAAAATTTCCACAGGCTTTTGAATAGCAGAGTGTAAAGAACGTAGTATTATTTAGTAACCAAGACATTGGATTTGTACACATAGTTTGACAAGATATTTACCAAATATTTTTAACTGGTGTTTCTTCTTATATGCTTCCCATAACTAGAAAATCTTGGTATAAAATGCCGTATTTAAGTTGAAATTTGAATTTAAAAGCCTTTGATGAATAAAGTGGTTCTTTTTTTAAATGACAAGAGTCTACATTTATGGGAAATTATTAGTAGTAAAGCATTATATAGAACAGCTGTAAACAGTCTACTATGTTAATTTGACAGGCAAATTAACAAACAGTGTAACAGTGTGAAAGATAATACAGCATGTTGCACAAAAAGGTCAAAGTGCCGACAGTGCAGAATAAAATGGTACTTTTATTTCTTGAGAAGCCTCAAAGGCCAGTTCCTGAAATATGAGTTGCAGCCCTTTAAATGTCTAAGTTATTATGACAATGCTAAGGACCTTCAGACATAACTTCCATATCTACTCTGGAGAATGGGAAAAAAGAAAGTGCATTTAAAATGTCCATTTTAACTTCATAAAATTTCAAGCCTAGGGTCTTAGCAGGTTATTTTCTCTGGAATCTTCACAATTTTATTATTATTATTTTTTGTTGCCTACATAATTTTATGTACTGTAGATACCTTTTTAAGATGCAGATACAAATATACTTTTATGTAACAGTGTTGACATCCCCAACTCACTTTATACTCAAGTATTGCATAATTACTCATTTTCTTTTTTTGGAGTTAGTGATCTAAAATGGATATTCATGTACTTTTAAATTACACGAAAATATTCACATAAAATGAAACTAAGATTCAGTAATCATCCAGTAAATTCAGAATGGAAACAATGAGCCCTGTCATTTTTTTTTTTAAATTACTTTCTGGAGAGGCAAAAAAAGGCAGCCATGTTTTTGCCTTCATGAGCTAATGACTAAACAGAATTTTTTACTGCACACCTATGCCTACACGTGCTTTATGCTTTCACATGTTATCCCATTTGCTTCTTGCAACAACTCTGGTAAGCAGGGATATTTAATCCTATTTTATAGCTGAGGAAATCAAAGTCCAGAGGTAAAATGACTTTTCTCAGGTAACTCAGCTGGTGGGTGGCACATTGGGGAACTGAATTCAATTCTGACACTAACACTGGGTTCTTCTCACAATAGCACAACATAAAACTTTAAACTAGAGTATATTATTTGGGGAGATTTAGAAAGCATGCATTGTTAGTCTACCATATTGTGCCAAACTTGTGCACACTTATTTCATTATGCCATTATTGAAAATAGCAGTGTGTCCACAACTTTTGCCATCTAAAATGGTGGTGTTTGTTTCATCAAAGGCTTATGAAATCTGACTGAAAGAATCTCCTGAACGAATGGCTAAAAAAGGCTCTCATTTGAGATAAGGGTCAAACATACACTCCCCCTCTTCTCTATCCATAAGCAGAATTCTCATGGATTGCACAAGTGGTTCAAGCAGCCAGGATGTTAAATTGGTTAAATATCTTAATCTATTAGCTCATATTGAGCACTATTGGGGTATATGCATAAACTACACATTTTGTTTATGTTCCTGGGCTATGGAGTCTTTACAAATGTTATGAAGAACTATAGGAGTGACAGATGGATG
Organism: Macroglossus sobrinus; assembly: GCA_004027375.1. Lineage (NCBI taxonomy): Eukaryota > Metazoa > Chordata > Mammalia > Chiroptera > Pteropodidae > Macroglossus > Macroglossus sobrinus. Next base: position 1,112,441 of record PVKZ01000218.1, read on the forward strand.
CTGATAATCTGTGAGATCCCAGGGAAAGAGACTTTATAAAATGGACTTGTGTACTCAAGCACACTATTAACATCTCTTAAAAGCAATCTTCTAAATGACTTTACTCTGAGATGCTGACCTACTCTCTCCTACTCCCTCTTGCTGAACCCTGATGGCTGTGCACCAGCTTAAGCAGAGTTGTTCATACTCCACTGGCTGACCTCAAGGAACAGAGTCAGTATTAGGGAGGCCCAGATTCCCTGGGACTCCCTGTAAGTTTGACAGTTCCTTAGATTGTTTGCTAAAGTCTATTGCTGGGTGAATATGGCTCAAAACCGAGCTTTAGCAGCTTCCTCATGCCCACAGTCACACCATCTAAGTACAGACAGTGCCTTTACTATGCAAATGGTATTTCAAGGTGGTCTCCTAGCTCTCCCAAGCAAAACCTTAAACCCAAAACTAGTGCTGGCCAGTAGAGAACATGAGGCAAGAATTCCGTTCGAGAGATCATTCCTATGGCCACTGCCCAAAGATACGTAAAACTGGTCTGTGGTGCGGCCATTCACTTTATCAGGATCTGAGACTCCGCTATCCATCCAGAACTCTTTATGACTTTACTATGAAGGGGAAAAAGTAAGAAAAACAAGCTTAGGTCCACGCTTTCTTTTTCTTCAACTTATTGTCTTTATCTTCCAGCTTTAATTCCTGCTCTTCCTTATTATTTTGAATTTTTAAAGATGTAGCAATCAGAAGGGGGGGGACTATTGGAACCTTTAGAAGCCTTTTGAAAAATAAACATTTAAGTTAATTTCTCCATTTTCTAATTTTGAGAAGTATTTTCCTCTTCCTTGAGATGTTGTTCTGCTGCACATGGTGCCACTTAATAAAAAGAGTATCAGATTTAGAGCTAGAAACTCCAGCCTTGACTCGAGCTTGATATGTAGTTTTAACTTCATTTGATCATAATTTCATTGTTTGTAAAATGGTGATTTAAACTTATCTCATTGGTTTTTTGGGAGAAATGAGAAAATATCTAGTACGACCCTGGTGAAGGGCCTAGTATATAGTAGGCACTTATTCTATAGAGGCAATATTATTATACATAAAATCCTGTATAGCCTAAATCTTCTTATTTGGTCACCAAAGTACCACATAAATCATTAAGCCTTATAGACCATTAATAGAAAGCTGGCTGAGGCTGATTTTTAATACCGCTATCTTGCTATAACAAATTACCACAAACTTGATGGCTTAAAACAATAGAAATTCATTCTCTCATAGTTCTAAAGCCATAAATTCAAAATCAAAATGTTGGTTGGTCCGTATGCTCTACAGAGGCTCTAGTGGAGAATCTATTCCATGAGTCCTCTAGTTTGTAGTAATTGCTGGCTTTCTTGACTTGTGGCTACATCACTCAGATTTCTGCCTCTGTCTTCACATTGCCTCTTCCTCTGTGTTCCTCTGATAAGGATACTTGTCATTGGATTTAGGGCCCACCTGTATAATCTCCTCATCTCAGGATCTTTCATTTACGTATGTAAAAACTCTTTTTTTTTTCCAAATAAGGTAACATTTACAGGTTAAATTGATAAGGACATGGGCATTTTTGGCAAGCAGGACTTGTGGAGGGGTGGAGTGCAGAGGGCAGCATTCAACATGCTACAGCAGCAGTTTGAATTTAGGCACTACTGCTATGTTTGAAATTTAAGGATGTGACTAGGTTTAGCTATGGTTTGTTAAGGATTTGGGACTTACTTGTATCCAAGCAGAACATCACCTGAAATCCTGGCTACCCTTACTCAAATCAAGTCCATACCAGCAACTCCCCAAAACACAGAAAGCCCAAAGTTCCCCTGGTAGGCAGTCTGAGTTTGCCCTGTGTGTGGTCCAAGCTGTTCCTATGGCATCCTAGAAACCACTGAGGAATCCCCTCTCTCTCTAGATGAGGAAGGTACCAGTTTCCTGGGGTACTAGAGGCTGCAGGAACAAGCGCACCACTCTCTCCTAGCACAGTAACTGTTTGGAGAGGTAACCAAACTTAACTTTTTCTCTAAGGATCCTCTCTTTTCTTCCTTATTGGGTTTCAAGTGAACAAGAAGCATTTTAAATATTGCTGATGATATTTTACCTCATCTTATGATTCTGTGTACTCTATTCCTTCTGTGCAAAGGCCTACTCAGAGCAAAAAAACCCACAACTCTTCATTCAGCTCTGGAGTTAAAAAAAAAAAAGCCTTTAATCTAACAAGCAAACATTAACAATTTCAGAATCCAACATATTTCTGGTTTTACTGCCATCTCCCTAATCTGTCTGTCCTCTCCACTCACATTTGGAGTTATAGTTTCCTAATTAGATTATCAGCCTCGAATCACCTTCTTTTTAATCCATACTGTATCTTACACAATATGTATATTCTTCTACCCCCATTACACATGTGATCAATCCAGACCCTCAGATGGCTGTCTTATTGCCTACAAAAGGAAATTCCAACCTCCCAGCCTGGCATTTAAGGCTCCATATAACCTAGACATAACCTATTGTTTCAACCTTTTCCTGCTCTAGTGAGTCTGGGCCACTTGTATGTCTCAATCATGTTTTCTCTGACTTTTGCTGCTGGCCATTCTTCTGCCTAAAATGTTCTTTATCTTCCATTCCTCCTCCTATAAGGAGACCTTACAAGGGCCACATATCATTCATTGTTCTCTTTATTGCTCATTACACAAGGTCACACTGTATTGTAATTCATCTTTTTATGAACATGTCTTTTCACTTGTCTTCACTTGGTTCCTCAAGGGCAGATTTTTTTTTTAAATCTCTTTCTAGGCCCAACACTTCTACTGTCCTTCCTCAAAAGTATTCTGATAAGAATAAAGCTTCTGGAGTAAAAAGCTTTATTTCATTAACTTCTGCTCTCTTTGAAACAGCCACTTAAACATAAAATGAAAGCTTTAAATATTGAAGGTAGCCTTCCTATAGGAAAAATTCAAATGCACTCTTCCCTGATACTTCATCTTGTTTTCTGCTAACACTGCCTTATTCCACACTTGTAATTTTAAAACGATCTTATATTGAAAAATGAGGGATATAAATTAGAAGCGTAGAAGAAAAAAGTAGTTTCCAGGAGGTATATAATTTTTCCTCAGATGGTTACTATTCCAAAATGAATCTATGGCAAACAGCATACCACTAAAAATATATGTGGTCTTTTCAGTATTTCTTTCAAGAAATTAGAAATAGAATTTTTTGATGGCCCAGACTTCCTTTAATGGAACATCTGGTGTCGTAGTGTGTTGCTTCCTCATACTTTCTTCCAGATACAGGGAAATTCTGAGGATTAAATAATTTAAGCTTCATCAGGTTGTTCTGTTTACTAGTTGTGACAAAACCTCAGGACATAGAGCTGATCTTTGGTTTGAAAGTGTTTCTATTTCATGGTTTAGCTTTCCTTAAGTGAGAAGCTTGATAAAAATTCCATAAAAGATAAGGTTTGTTTTTTTTTTTTTTAAAGACAATGCTGTCATATCATTGTTGCCATTTTTCCAATTAGGTGGATTTTATTAAGGGGGTACAAAATACAAGGAACCTTGGTGATGAGTCCAAAATCACTGAATTCTAGTTCTGTTTTAGGGTAAAACATTCTATTCTCTTCATGCTTCTAGACCATTTTACATGAATTTAATTTATATTTCCCCTAATAGCACTGTTAATGATGTTGAGTTGTAAAAAGACGGCACAATTAGGCTTGCCTTGTGTACATTTATGCTACACATATTCTGACACACAACTTGTCAGCATTTTCCATATCTCTTATACCATAAGAACATGCTCTATTTATTTGGACTCAGGAGTATTATTAATAGACACCGTGGTGCAACCAGTGCTCTTAATACTTCTTTAGAAACCAATTTTGTGGAAATAGACAAATGCGGACTGTTAAGGTTACTCAGTATTTGCCACATCTGTAGGAACACTGGCTGAGAAAGTTGCTTTATTGAACAAGGAGTGTGATGCTGAGTGTAGTGGTTTATGAGTCTCCCAAAATTAGCACTGCTTATAATCATAGAAGGCTTATGTCAAATACAAAAATTGCAAACTAAGAATTTTATATAAATGCTTACAAAGCCTAATGATTAAATTTAAAGAAAAATGAACTGATTGTACTGGCGATCTTGGTAGCTATCTGTTAAAGTCTGTTAGTTGGTTGATCTGTTTTCATTCAATAGGACTGTGCATTCTCCTTAATTCCTTGGCTTCTTATAAAATGTCTCTTTCTACAAGGATGGAAGTGCTGTCTACAGCAGGTGTGAACCCTTCCTCTAGAAACACTCTCAGCTATCCATTACAGGATGGCATAGGATCAAGAGCACAGCTTGGCACCATGGTAGAAAGCAGGGGCTCTTAAGCCAGTAGGCCTGGTTTTGAATCTGGCTTGGTCATTCACTCAGTGTGTGACCTCAGGCCAATTACTTGTCCCTCCTGTTGGCTCAGTTTTTTCATGTCATGTAGGGCTGTCCTGCAACATGCTATCTCCTCCCCACTACCATCCTTTACCCTGTTTTATTTTCCTTCATAGCCCTTAGCCACGCGGCACATGTGTGTTTATCTATTTGTTTGTTCACTCCCTGACTCCCACCACTGAAATACAAGGTCCATGGGTGCTAGGACTGTGTCTTGTTCACTCAATACATATAATAGTGTCTGGCACATAACAAGTCAATCTACATAAGTTGATGGAGGGATAAATGAATAAATGAATGAATAAAAAATGGAGATAGAAACTGGATGCACAAAATGTCAGTTCTCTGTGATGCTCCTAGAAGACTGAGCAGATTACGCAGAGAAAAACTAAAAGTTCATCACTGGAATAAAGGATATAATTCAGGAACGGGAAAAAAAGGAATCTGATAACTAATAGAAAGAAGAAAATGACTGGTGGCATTAAAGCAGTTTCATGGATGTGTGGAAGTAGGCCATAAGAAAAGCAGAGTGCCAAACTGAACTGAAGCAGAGGGTATTGGAAAAGATGGCTCTATGCCCTGTTAATGACTTGAGGCAGCCCACACCAATCCTAAAGTTTTTTGTCATATCCTAAAACAAACAGGATATTATTCTCTATTTTGTGGATATGTAATCAAAGGCAAACATTAATAGGGTGATAAGTAAAGACAGCTGCTGATCTAGTTCCATGCAATGTTGATACATTACCCAGGTAGTAATATTCAGACAACAAATAGATGTAAAAAAATTTAAATTCATGAATGCAGAGTAAGGAAAAGGCATGGGACCAGATGCTCTTGGCATTTGGGGCAGAGGAAGTGTCCAGTGTCAAAGACAACCTTGTTCCTTGGCACAAGATCTGCTGTCATTGTGGCTTCTCTGAGATTTGGAGCAATGGTTTGATAATGCTTTTCCATTCATCTATATATTAAAAAGACTCATTCACTAGGATTGAAAATATGTAATAAGAATTTACAAGACCTTCGAGCATCCTGTTCATTTCTAATTCTTTACACTGTTTTGGATTTGGTAGCTCCATATATTGTGATAATCAGGATAATCAAATACACTGAAAATCTGGGTGATATCCACACCACATCATTAGCACCATGTTCCTAAAAGGTTTGAAGAGGAGGAGGGAACTGTGCATATAACACCTCACCCCCGTCTACACCTTCCCCACACTTCTTCAGAACATATGGCAGAGAGGCATAAGTTGTCTCATGTTTTGTTTTGAAATGTTTCATTGTAAAATAAACAATTCTGCAGTACAGTTTTTATTTGTTATGGCATAGAACTAGACTTAAAATTAAATGTCCTTACCCCAGTACCCTGCCTCAAAGCACAAATCAAACAAAAATAAAAGGTGCATCAAATCAAACAAAAATTAAGCACAGAGTCAAAAGGAACTAATAAAGTTGAAATTTCACCTGCAACTTACATATTTTTCCTGATGTGTTTGACTACATCACATCTTCCTGTTTACCCACAAATTAATGCTTTCTTTGTGTTGCATTTAGTTTTCTCTTACATTGCAGTCTGTTTAAGGTGTTTAGACCAAGTCACTCCGGCAACAATTATTTATTTATCTTTACACAAAGAAGGAGGTACTATGCTCGGTATAAAAGTGTAAGACATAGTTATTGCTCTCAAGGGATTTAAAATATGGTTGAGTATTCTCATAAAATAACTAAAAACACACAACAGTATGTGTTAAGCAACAGCTAATTGGTTTAGAAAACAGTTCCTCTAGGAGGTCACAAGAAGGTGAAATGACTTACACTTAGAGCAGAGAAGGAAATATTTTTATGAGATGTGAGCTGAGATTCAGATAAGTAGAAGAAGGAAAGGCATTCCAAAAAGAAGGGCTAGCGAGAGTAAAGACAAAGAGATAGGAAAATACAAAATGTGTGGGGGAGACAATGAACTATGGCAAGAATAATGAAACTAGAGAGGTAAAAAGACCCAAAATAGTATGTATAATTTAGAAGTTCTAGGATTATCCCCAAACTAACTGGAAGTTTACTCTGTTGCTGAACAGAGGGCTAGTATACTATATTTTGAATGTGACTCCATTCATGTATTCATTCATTCATTCAGTTATGTGGCAGTATAGGTGTTGCAGATATAATAAAGTTAAGATTTGGTCCTTTATCCTCAAGAAGATGACAGTCTACTATGGAACACAGAGAAGTACACAAGAATTACAACCCAGGTTGAAAGTCATAGCCATGTTAAAATTGGGCCTCCTTAGGCAGTTCACTAAAACCATGTTTTATAAAGTGGGCTCATGTGAATAATAAAGAAGCCCAGAACAGAAGTCCGGGAGGGACTCATCATCACTCATATCTTCAGTAGTGCAATATAGGACAACTGTATTCATAACTGATAGAGACCGTATGTTTTATATAGATAACATTTTGTTCTCTTTCTTTTATTATTAGAAAAAAAAGAAAAAGAGGAGATTAAGGAAAAACTATCCTCATAACTTAGGCCCTCTAAATAAACAGGTGTTTTCAGAAAAGAAAAAGATAAATAAATAAATTTTGTTACTCCTAATTGCTAGCATTTAATCATAACTAGTATTTATAGATCACATATCATTTATCCTCAGTGCATTACATGTATTAACTCTATTATCACAACAACTCCAGGAGTAAGGTACTATTAGTACCCTCTTTTTGCAGGTACCTAGTGGTTAGATAAAGTTGCCCAAGGCACCAAACTCAGTAAGAAGGAGCTTGAATTCAAACTCGCATGTTCTTAGTATGTTACACAGTTTTCTCACAAATGAGAAGATCCCATGGGGGAGGGGCCCTTCAGAAAGATACCATATAACAATCAGTTAGACCTATGAAAAGTTAAAATGAGTGGTGCACATTGATAAGAAGAGCCCACATTTTTTCATTTATAACACTGCAGTTAGAATGAAATATAAATGAGGAATGGTTTTAGATAACTAATAAAAGTAATATTTAATATTGATTGAACATCTATATGTGATTGGTACTTTACACAGGTACCATTAAGAAAAATTGGAGATACTTATAGTTAAATAGAAGTCTGTTTAAACTTTATCACAATTCACATGGTTAGCAAGGACTGGAATACAGATATATCTGACTAACCTTTAGTGCCACATTATATGTTAATTATACGTCCAGGTTATCAGCCCTGTGGATTCCTCAGGTTTTCCTTTCTTTTATTAACCTGTTAAGATGCCAAAATTCTTGCTGTGCTGGAGTTTAATGTGGGCACGCATTGAGAGAATAAGTCCATATTTCTTTGACAGGGTGGCTGGCTATTTACGGCATTTCTGAACAAGAAGTACTATTTGGGAACTATTTGGGATAACACATGCCTCTGCCTCCACCATAATCATGGAAAATTGTGGATCTGTTTCCAATACCTAATATATAATATTTACCTATTAACTATTCTTTCTCTTAAAGTAAGGTATTTTAACCACCTACATATTTTAAGTTATAAACTCCAGAAGCAGAACTGAAAATCATCTCATTTCAGGTTCCAAGAACAGAAAGCCCTAATCAACTGGAGTACAGAAGTTGGAGATTACATTATTTCTGTTAAATTTCTGATTGCCAAATAAGAACTTATTTACTGTTTGATCAAGATAAAGGTACACGTATCAAAAGTGGTATAGAACAGAGAGAAATCAGTCACATTCCTAAACTCATCAAGGTGCAAGATAAAAATGATGCTTATTGAATATCTTCTACATGCCTATTATTTAACATATTTTACTGTAACTCATTTGGTTCTGACAACTCATGGATTATGACTCAGTTTATAAATGAAACAACTGAACTTCAGCAGAGGTAGGTAGCTACCTCCAGGTCAAACGGTTAACAAGTGGCAGAGAGAACTTAAGACACACCTACCTATGCTCTTTTATTACTAGGTTGCCTTTATTAGGATAAAGTAGAGAAGCCAACTCTTTGCTCCCACCAGAACTATTATAAATGCTAAACACACCCAGAACAATAGAAAAAAAATAGAGATTTATAGACAGAAAAATGCAAATTGAATAGGGCAAAAACTATTGTTAGAGTCAGATAGAACACCCATATGTGACACTTGAAGTAAAGCATTTTACTTTCAATCATAGTTTCCTAAATCTCTTTCTCCATTTCCATTTCTCAGGATGACATGCAAGTATGATATTGAATTGATTTTCCAAGAGAAAGGACTAGAACTATTACTAAAAAGAAAATACAGTTTTGCATTTCTCTGTATAGTTTTATAAAACGCTCCCCTCCCCAATCCAAATGTTAAATGCTTGGCTATAATGTAAAAGCTTCACTTTTAGTCATTTCCCTTTCTCTAATATTGTCTTTTGCAATAAACGTACTGGTCTAAATTTGATCCTGTTAAAGACACTCTACTTCTTTCAAATAGCTTAACTGTGTCTAGAAGCACAACTGAAGGATAATCTGACTGAGACTGATAAGACTGTTCATGTGATTTTGACCCTTAGTGAGGATAATGGGAGGATATTATCCTTTATACTTTGTGCCATTCTCAGAGGACAGTCACAAATGTGTAAACAAATGTGAAAGAGAAAAAAAGAGGACAGCCAGATTGCCAGAGATCCATTACTTTACCCCTGGGGTATGTGGCTATTACAGAACTGGGGCAAATGCCAAGAGCACTGAATTCAAAGGGAGGCTCCCTGAAGTGAGTCATCTATTTAGACAAGATCAGAGGGATATCGGGTCAGATCCTACTGGGTGAAGAGGTTACACCATGGGCATCTGGTAGGCACTTTGGGAATTACATTAATTTATGACAAAATGTCGTTAAAGGTTAAGGCAAATTTATTTCTATTCAAGATAGAAAGGGCAATTGGTAATGCATCTTTTCCCTTTAGCTATTCTTGCAAACATGGATGACAGCCATGAGCAGTTGTAAAGATAAAGGATAAATATCTAGTTTACTAAGTAATATCCTGGTGTCTTGAAAAAGTTAATGCTGACCGAATGACCATTTTGTAGAGAAAGGCAAAGTGAGATAATAGAAAACAACCAACTCCAAGATTGGGGAAACTATTAAGAGTGTGGCCTTGCCACTTTCAAGCAGTGTAATTTTGGGCAAGTAATTTAATCTCTCTGAGCCTTAGTTTATTCATGTGTAAGATGGGCATAACAGCATCATCTTTATAAAGTTGCTGTTATATTTAAAATGACATATAGAAATTTATTTTGTAACTTGAACAATGCTATACAAAGGTTAATCATTACTTCTATATTTAAAGGGTTTGTTGTTGTTGTTGTTAAAAAGGATTTCTAGGCAACATAATTCAAATTTCAGTTTCTTGAACAGGAATGTCGAACCTAAAGTTCAAATTCATCTGTCTTCCTGGGCTAGGAAAGACAAGGGTGGCTAGAGTAATTTCCTGAGCTGAAGTCCCAGTCAGCATTTCATTCTTTTATGGAATATGCTTTTGGTGTTATATCTAAGAAATATTTACCTAATCAATCACAAGCCACAAAGATCTTTTCCATATTTTCTTTTAGAAATTTTATTTTAGTTTTTATAAGTAGGTTTATGACCCACTTTGAGCTAATTTTTATATGTTGTGAGATAGAGATTGGAGTTCTTTTTCTTTTAAGTGTATAGTTATCCAATTGATCCAGTACAGCTTACTGAAAAGGTTATCTTTTCTCCCCTGGAATTTCTTTTGCATCTTTGTAAAAAAATCAATTGTCTATATATGTGTGGAACTATTTCTTTTCTGTTTCATTGATCTACTTGTCTATCTTCATGCCAGTGCCACACTATTTTGATTACTGCAGCTTTATGATATTCTTGAAATCAGATAATGTTCCCTCTAACTTTTTTCTTTTTCCAAGTTGTATTTGCTATTCTAAATCCTTTGCATTTATATATGAATCTTAGAATCGTTTTGTCAATTTCTACAAAAAATATCTGCAGGGAATATGGTTAAGACTGTAATGAAGCTATAAATCAATGTGGGGAAAATACTGAGTCTTCTAACCCAGAAAAAAGTATATCTATAGCTCTCTACTTACTTGGGTCTTCTTTATATTTGTCAGTAATGCTTTATATTTGTCAGTAATATTTTCAGTGCATGAGTCTTGCATATCTTTTGTCAGATATATCTCTCAGTGTTTTGTTTCTTAATGCTATTGTATATATATTATTTAATTTTTTTCAGATTTTTCATTGCATATTGATTTTACATTCTGCAAGCTTTCTAAACTCACTAGTTCTGTTGCTGTTTTTGCAGATTTCATTAGATTTTCTATATAGAGACTTATGGCATGTTAATAAAGATAGCTTTGCACCTACCTTTCCAACCTAGATATTTCATATTTGATTTTCTTGCCTGATAGCATGGGCTAAATCTCCCAGTATAATGTTGAATGAAAATAGGGATAGCAATCATTCTTCCTTGTCATGTTCCTGATACTGCTGGGAAAATATTTGGTCTTTTATTATGAAGTACAGTATTGCCTGCAGGTTTTTCATTGACACCATTACCAGATTGATAAAGTTTGCTTCTATTACTGATTAGCTAAGAGTTATTTTAGAAATGAATATTGGATTTTGTTAAATCCTTCTTGCATCTATTGAGATGATCATGGATTATTTTAAAATTTCTTAGTATGGTGGATTACATTGATTTTTGAAAGTTAAACGAACCCTGCATTCATGAGATAAGTCCTATTTGGTCATGATCTTTTTTATATAGAGCTGAATTCCTTGCCATAATTTTGCTTAAAATTTTTGTTCCCCTATTTATAGGGATATTGGTCTATAGTTTTCTTTTATTGTAATATCTTTGTACGGTTTCTGTATCAGGATAATAATGATGGCCTAATATAATGAGTCGGGAAGATTTCCCTCTACTTCAATTTTCTAAAAGGATTACGTAGGATTGGTATTATTTCTTTCTTAATTGTTTGGTAGAATTTCCCCAGTGAAACTATCTGGCCTGGAGTTTTCTTAAAACAAGTCTTTTTAACTATAAATTTAATTTCATTAGTAGGTTTAGGACATTTAAGGCTATTTTCAGTTTTTTCTTAAGTGAGCTTTAGTAGTTTGTCTTTGAAGAAATTTGTCCATTTGTCACAATTATAGGCATGTTGTTTATAGTATCGCTTTATTATCCTTTTAATATATATAGAATCTGTAATGCTGTTAACTCTTTCATTGGTCATTTGTGTCTTCTCTCTTATTTTTATGATCAGTCTAGCTAGAGCTGGATTAATTTTATTTGATTTTCTCAAAGAACCAACTTTTGGTTTTACTGGTTTCTCAATTGTTCTTTGTTTCCTATTTCATTAGTTTCCACTTAAGTCTTTATTATTTCCTCTCTCCTGCTAATTTTGTCTTTGTTTGTCTTTGTTTTTTAGCTTCTTAAAGTAGAAGCTGAGGTCACTGATTTAAGACCTTTATTCTTTACCAATATAGGCATTCAGTGCTATAAATTTCCTCCTAAACACTGTTTTAGCAGTAACCCACAAATTATGATAAGTTGTTTCTTCATATCCATTCCGCTCAAAATACTTTATAATTTCTATTTTAATCTCTTCTTTGATCCATGGGTTAATCAGAAGTGTGTTATGCAGTTTCCAAATATGTGGAGATTTTCCAAAGATATTTCTGTTATTAATTTCTATTTTAATTCTACTGTGGTCACAGAACATACTCCACATTACTTGAATCCTTTTAAATTTACAGATAATATTTTTATGGACGAAAAATATAGTTTATCTTGGTAAATTTTCTATGTGCATTTAAAAAGAAGGTGTACTCTGTTGTTGGGTGGAGTATTCCATAAATCAATTAGATAATGTTCATAAGTATTGTACAAGTGTAGTACATCGCAGATGATTTTATGTCTCCTTGTTCTATAAATTACTGACAAGGAGGCTTGCTATAACTGACAATTATTGTGGATTTGTCCATTTCTCCGTACAGCTCTATCTTTTTTTTCCCCCATGTATTTTAAAACTCATTAGTATATATACCTAATTTAGGACTTTTTTTGTCCTCTTGAAGTGGCTCCTTTGTTATTGTAAGATAATCTTCTTTTCCCTGTTAATAACTTTTTGCTCTAAAATCTACTTTGTCTCTAACATTTTCTTTGCTTAGTATTAACATAGTATATTTTTTCAGCCTTTTTACTTTTAATGTATTCATGTCTTTTTATTTAAAGTGTATTTTCTTTTGGTAGCATATAGTTGTATCTTGATTTTTAATTCAATCTAACAATCTCTGCTTTTGATCTAGGGCATTTAGACCATTTATATTTAATGTCATTATTGATATGATCGTATTTAGGTTTACCAGTTGCTATTTGTTTTCTATTTTCCCATCTGTTCTTTGTTCTATTTTCCATCTTTTTCTTGTCTTCTTTTGGAATGAATGAATATATATTTTAATGATTCCTATTTTATATCCTTTGTTGGCGTAGGAGCTATAACTATTGGTTTTGTTATTTTAGTGGTTATAAAGCACTTTTTAAGGCCAGAGTTTTCAAATCAAATACCAAGGAGGATATAAATCTGACTCCCTGTAGGAAGTCTATGATAATGCATCTTTTCTTCAATTTTTGGAGAGGTATTAAAATGAATGAGCTGAAAAGATCAAGCTGAAATGAATGTTTGCAATTCATAATCTTTTAAATGGAGGCCAAAACGCCAGAATACATTTTACTACTTTTAAACTAAATTCAATCATAGCTGAAGTAAGATTCTGGAACCAGCTGAAAATTCTTATTTTCAAATGATGTATAGCTCTTAGTGGTGCCATACTGAATTTCTTAAGAAGTTCTGAATGTCAGAAATGTTTACCCAGGCAAAACATTAATGACTAGCACTCAAAATAACTGACTAAAAAAGCTACATAAAGCTAGTGGTCAAAGGAAAGAAATCAATATTTCAGTAAAATAAGGAGAAACACTAGATTCAATTTTACATATCTTTGTGATTTTCTGCTGAACACAGAGATAGTTGTGATGAATTGAGTTGAGGGGCAGAGCAGGGAAATTCCAAGAGTCCTGTAGTATTAGTGAATCCTAAGACCCCTATGTCTACAATATGAATGTCTCCATCTGAGGAATGGAAACCAGCATAGAAAAGCTTGGAGGTCCAGACTTACACTCCTGAATATTGCTATAGAAGCAAGTGTGACATAAGCATGGGGATTCAGAGACAGATGACTGGAATACAAGTATTCATTTCATCACTTGATTTGTGCTTGGAAGCTGTGCCACCCAGGATAAGTCACTTAAGCTCTTAGAATGTTTCCTTAATTCAAAATCTAAATACCATAATATTTATTTTACAATATTTTGATGAGGATTAAAAGAGGCAATTTTATAGACAATTATCATCTATGATTTATTAAGTAATACTAAATGTAAATTATTGTTCCTATTATTAACTTCCTTTGCTTTTTATTAGTACAACAACAGAAATTAAGTAACTGGGATACAATAATTAGAATTCCCTTCTTTGGAGCCCAGATATTCATCTCAATAACTCTGTGAACATATGGCGATTATTTTTATTACTAGTACTGTTAACAACAATAACTGATGCAGGGGGAGGTAAGGACTTAGATCAAACCTCTTTATTCAGCAGAAGCAAAGGAATGTCACTTTAGCCATCCCACTTAGTGCTGATATCTAATGATTTCTGATTTTATAGTCTCCTATCCAAAGTACAAAGACCTAGGTAACATTACCCAATTCAAAATAATGTAATGTAATGTAATGTAATGTAATGTAATGTAATGATGTAATGTAATGTAATGTAATGTAATGTAATGTGTTTCATTATGGGCTTGGCATTTTTTTCTCCAGTTGATAATAACAGTCTTTTGGTAGTCTTCAGTATAATGTGGCTGCTTAAGAAGAGCTGGGTATTACCTGAAGTGTCTACTGGCACTATTAAAAATCAATCTGGCCTACTAGACTCCTGAATTGATTAGATTATTCAGCAAGCTTCTGTTTTGTCAATGTTTTCTCTTTGATACAATTAGTTTTCTTTCTTTTATTTCTAAGCACATTGCATAACAACCTTAAAACAGAGATGCATAACTTTTGGAGCACTGAGGCCATATTGAAAATCTTTTGCAAACCTAAGGGCTAATTCTTTGATGTATACTTGCATAAAACATCAATGCATTATTGGATGAAGTCATATCAAAAACAAGCCAGGTCTTGCCATTTGCAATCTTTCAATAGATTAAGAGAGAGAGAGAGAGAGAGAGAGAGAGAGAGAGAGTGTGTGTGTCAACAAGGTGATTTTGAAAAAAAAAATACAACAGGACCAAGAAAACTGAGGTAGTGAGGTTTAATATAAAAGTGCTTAGATGGGTTGAGCATTAGGAAACTTGGGTTCTACTTCAGATTCTATTCTGTGGCATCTTACAGAGGAGGAACATAATATTTTCTTTGTATCTGAAGTTCTTATTATGTGCCAAGCATTACTTGCTGCATGTGTAGAAATATTTGCTACATGCCACTATTAGCTGTGAGTTCCTGAGCCAGTCACTTAACATTTCTGAGTCTGTTTCCTCTTCAATAAACTGTTAACAATAGTCATATCTTATAGGCTATATTGTGTAGTAAAAAAATTAGCCATTTTATGTGATTATACATAAACTGGAAAGCCTATAATGAAAAACATAATACACATTGGTTGGGAACACAGGCTCTGGCCTCAGAAGACTTGATTAGAAGAGCTAGGATCTCAGATTCTTGGGCACATTCTTTAGCTAATTATAGTTCTTTCACCTGTGAAATGGGAGTAAAGACTGGATCAAACTGGTAGATCAAATCCAGGAATCCCTATTTCCTTCCATACAATATCCTATGAAATAACAAAAAAGGTATTTTCATAAATAATTATAAAACCACACAACATTAGAAAATAAGAATTTATGCCATCAAAGGGCTAGAGATCTTGAAGCATTCTTAAAAGTTAGAAAACAGATAAAGACTGGAAAAAACCATGCCCCAAATACAGGCAAAAGAGCACCGTGAATGTGAGAGCACTTAAAATGTACTCTATGCCTAGCGTAAACAGATACAAGTAGCAAAAGTATGGCTGTGTGATTAATTGGTAAGCTAAATTCTGATCATCTGTCTTGTCCACCTCAGCTTTTCTATTTGCTGAAACAGGGAGAAGGAGCCCTGTGACTCAGAAGATAAGCACAACCAAAGATAACTAGGAACTCTCATGAAGGTGCCCCCAAACCCAGAAGGAAAGTTTCCAGCATACTACAATGAGCATATATCTTTTCTTTACCCATTCATTTAAGATCACCTGTAATTAGAACCTGCATCTTCTCCCATTCCCCACCCCAATCCCCCTAAAAAGATCTTCAAATACAAAGTGAAAAGATAAATAAGAATCAAATTACCAAATATTTGGAGTAAACCAAAAACAACATGAAAAAGATGAACAAGGGTCAACAAATAATACCCCAAAAAGCACATCAGGGAATAGAATTAACAGTAGTTAAATAACAGTAGTTAAAATTAACTAGTAGAATACTTCAATATTTAAGAAAAAATAACTAAAAGGGAATCTAGAGGATAGCACCATAAAATTAGAAAAGAGTATCATGAAAATAAAACAATTAAATAATCTGGAATTAAATTTTGCCAGACAACACAAAAAGTGTCTCTGTAGATGGCTAGGAACCAAAAGGGACACAGCTGCGGTATAAAAGAAAAAATAATACAAAGGTACAAAGTGGGGATAATAATAGTGGCTTCTCATAGTGAAGCTTCAAGAAAAAATAAAACAAGTACAGTGGCTACTACATAGGAATGTTATAATAAAGGGCTATTTTATTATTATTGTAGTTGTTATAATCATATTACATAATGCTTAGTTACTGATGTTACATTGTTATCGCTAAAAGCAGATCTCGATACTTGATCTATCTGCAAGGTCCTAGATCTAACTTTAAGAGCTGATGACATTGAGAGGAAGATAGAGGTGGAGAAGAGCCAAGAAATAGGGTGGCAGGATCCTGGGGCAGGGTGATGACACTCATTAGAGAGTTTAGATGAGGGAATGTACGAAGTAAAGTGTGAGGACAATAAGGAAAGGAGCATGGGAAGGTAAAGAGGAAGTCCTCACCTTATATTCAGGGAGGAGCAGCTTCTGGGCTGGTGTCAGTGAGCTCATTTTGGGTTCTGATGTGCTAACTTGCCACCTAAGCTGAGTGAAGTGTGATGGTATCAGGGGCTAGATGGAAGCCTAAAATGTGTCAGATGCCACAAGAAGGCCAGCATTAGACTAATCCCATAGCCTCTCATGACCTGCCTGACAAAACACCCCTGTGGCTCTTTTGGAGCAGAGACAACCTCAAACCAGATGGGTCTCCCAGGACAGTTCTGAATTAGAACAAAAATTTTAGGTCTCTGTCCTATAACAAGTCCACAAATGTAAGCCGGTTTTATATTTTATTTTGTCAAAGTTGACAAAGCCGCTCATAATTTTATTTCTTAATCAGTCAAAGCTTCTACCATTTAATATGAATATTAGCAGCAAAGCAATTTTCAGTTTGCTCATGAGACATGTTGCCAGGCTACAGACCATATAGGCATCCACAAAGCCCTAATGCACACAAGTCCCTGAGTGCCTTTTAAAAGAGCTGCTTTTCAAAAATTATCCTGTGGGCTTGAAGATGGTCTTTATCTCTCAGAATTCTATCATTTACCTCCATAACTAAATACATATCTTTGTTTTTAAGACAGGAATGAGGACAGCAAGGGGCCCATTTCTAGATGTTTTATAAAGAACTCATCTAACTAAATATTATACTTCATTACCACTAAGTGCCCAATAATAAAGTCAGTTTGCAGATATCATCTATATTTTCATATATTATTTATACAAGCTTGAGTTTTATAATTTCAAAACCAAAAATGTTGATAGAAATTTGCATATTATTGAAATAGCATAATTTATTGATGGAAGCATGCAAATAATAGAGGTGATGCTTACAGCAGTTTGGAGGCTAATGTATAATTTACAACACTATACAACTTCACGAACAAGGGTGAAAATTGCACATTAAGCCCTGCCTGAGAGATATTTAGCTATAAAACTGAAACATTTTAGCTTTATTTTTTGTAACAAGGGTATCTTTGTGGAAAACTGATAAACTGTTGGCTTTCAATCTGTGAGTGGCATATAGAAGCATCAATCTGTCTGAAGAGAAAAGGTAGGCAGTCATCTTGCTGCTTGCCATCTCTCTAGTCCTCTAGTTATACTAACATTTCATTAACATTTGAATGCAGAAAGGATAGCAATAAAAGATTGTGTTTAAAGCCCCATATAGATGGGGCTGAATGTGTCATTTATTTTCCAGATTTTGTCATATCTGGATGTGATGCCTAAAACACTATATCCATCTTGCAGCTAGGAGGCAATCCAGCCAGAGGGCAAAATCAACACTCTAAAGATGGCAGAGGAGGGAAGAAAGAAAAGAAAGAAAGAAAGAGAGGGAGGGAAGAATGAAGGGAGGGAGGGAGAGAGAGAGAGAAAGAAGGAAAGAGAGAGAGAGGAAGGAAGGAAGGAAGGAAGGAAGGAAGGAAGGAAGGAAGGAAGGAAGGAAGGAAGGAAGGAAGGAAGGAAAGAAGGAAGGAAGGAAGCAGGCAAGCCAGCAAAAAGAAAAAAAAGAAAAAAAGAAAGAGAAAAAAAGAAAAAGAGAATGAAAGAAAGAAAAAGAAAAAAGAAAGAAAGAAGGAAGGAAGGAAAGAA